>JAODAL010006822.1:0-130198 GCA_025379985.1 Phyllomedusa bahiana
ACCAGCGACGGAGGAGGAGACGGACACAATTCGGGCATGGAGGCCCCTTTTTCCCGCGAATCCACCCAAGGGGCCCCACAGTTTCAAAAATTTTTTTTCGGTCTTCATTAGGCCCGTGGTTTGGGGGCCAAGGGGTAGTGCCCAAAGGGGGCCCTCAAACCCCTCAGGGGGCATCATCTGAGGGAAGTCAGGGCTGGTTTTAAGCTGGGGGGGGAGGGAAAACCCCGGGGGAAGGTATTCCCGGACACCCACGTTACCGACGTCCCCGCCTTTGGGAAAAAAAGGGTTGGGGTGAATTTGAGGCGGGGGGTAAGATGAGGAAATCATTTGCTACCTGTCCCCGACCCCAGAAGCTTGGGAAATTTAAGGCTCCATCTCTCACATGAGTGCTTGGGTCCTATTTCCTCCAAATGAAACCTCGCATTAAGGGCCAAACAAAAAAAACAACATTAAATGGGGGGCCACCCCCCCTGGGGTCCCCGGTACAAAAAAAAAACTCAGCACTTTTTCCCTTTCCCCCCAACCCCAAAAAGAGATTAAAAAAAAAAAAGGGGGAGAAAAATGGGGAAAACCCCCCTGAAATGATTTAACGGAGACCAAACTGTTTCGTCTGCTTCACGTTCTTCAAAAGACCCCGGTGGAAACCCAAAACACGACGGGAAAAGCAGAGAAAATTCCAAGTACCCCCCAAACAAAGGGGAAATTAGCAAAAAGTGGCCCAAAAAAAGCCTTTAAAGGTTTACCCCCTGGCAATCTTTAAAAATTTTCCACCCCCACCAAAAGCAAAGAAAAGCAGGGCAAAAACATACAACACAAAAAGAGACCACTTTAAAAAACACGGGGCCCCGACTATCGGGGGCTCAACCCCGATGTTTTTTGGGGGTGTTTCCGGACCCCCAATGACTTTCCCGGGTATCCAAAATGGATTTAATGGCCCAAGCTCCCCGCCCCGCCATAGTGGGTTTTTGCCTCCCAGGGGACCAACCCTCAATCTTAGCGGGGAAACCTTCAGCACAGCTAGGAAAACAAAATTTCCCGACCAAAACGCAAACCGGCCCTTCCCCAAGATAATGGGGGGGGGGGGGGGGGGGGAAACGTTTTACTTTTTCTTTTTAAAAATAATCAGACATGGATCTCTATGAAGTTGTGGCCCCCAAAGGGTGAGGTCACCGATTAGTTTTTTGGGCGACTTTACATTCCTCTTCAAAAAGAAATGGTCCTCTTGAAAAATTTTTTTTTTTAAAAGATCATTTCTCACTGCAATTTTTTTTCTCATTGCCCAAAAAAACATTTTGGGGGTTTTGCGGTGTGGAGACGTAAAAACACCCAAGGGTTTTTTTGCCAAAACCGTATTCCATTTAAATCACTTTATCTTTAGAATTTTTTTGCAATTTTCAATGGTTTGAGGTCATTTTGCTTTTAAAACACTTTTAAAAAATGGGGCTTTTGGAACATAAATTTTGGCTTTTTAATGGCATTTCCCCCCTCACAATTTTTAATAAATGGCTGAAGTCATATTTATAATTTTTCGGGGTCATTTGCTGTGAGATACAGCTAAAAACATGGTCCTTTGGAACAGAAATGTGGGTTTTAAGGCATTTTTTCCCCCCAAAAAATTTTTTTTCCCACAATTTTTTGGGGCTGCTCTTTGAAATGCAGTAATAAAAACAGGTCCTATTCAAAAAATTTTTTCTAACAGACATTTGTTCTTCCCCAATTGTCAACAGTGGGGCCCCCAAAGGGTTTTTTTTTGGGTTTTGGAAATTTTTGGGAGCATTTTTTCTGTGAAAAGCAGCTATACAAAAGGTCCATTTTAAATAAAGTGGTTTTCCCAACAGACATTTTTTCTTCACAATTCAACCCGTGGGGTCAAGGGTCATGTTTTTAATTTTTGGGGGGATTTTTTCTGGACATTAAACTTTTATACAGGGCCCCAAATTTTAAAAAATGTTGTTTTTAACAGAAAATTTGTTTTTCCCCTTCACAATTGTCAAAATGGGTCAAGGGTGATGGGCTGTCCCAAAAAAAGAATAAGGGAGGACACGTTAATGGAAAACATATTGCAAAATGACTTGTTTTTTTCCAAAAATATTTAAAATAGCAAACAAACCCCGTTGAAACAACCCCTTTTTACAATAAAAAAAAAAAAGAAAAAAAAGACGTGGTTTGGGATTCCATCCCATTTTAAAAAAAAGTGTTTTCTTTGAATTAAAAATATTAAAAAACCTTTCAGTACAAAAAAAAGCAGAACAAATAATTTTCCCCTGAAATTGGGACAAGGGGGGTTTCAGGAAACTTGAACAATGTAGGGTTTCCCCGGACAGGGATAGTCAATGTCCAGTTTTAACTAAAATGGTGGTTCAAAGACTCCTTTTTTCCCGGGACTTTTTAAATTTGTGGGGCATCAGGTTTTTGGGGCTCCCTGCTGTTGGGCCCCGGACAGATATAGGTCAATGTCCAGTTTTAACTAAAATGGGGGTTTTAAAGACTCCTTTTTCCGCAAAATTTTTTTAAAATTTTTGGGGCATGCAGGTTTTTTTCCCCATGCTGTGGCCCCCGGGCCGATATAGTCAATGTCCAGTTCAACTAAAATGGGGTTAAAACTCCTTTTTTTTTTTCCGGGCCTTTTAAAATTTTTGGTCATGCAGGTTTTGGGGGCCCTCTGTGGCCCCCGGGCAGATACAGTCAATTCCAGTTTAACTGAAATGGGGGTTGAAAGATCCTTTTTTCCGACACTTTTTTAAATTTTTTGGGGCATGCAGGTTTGGGGTCTCACTGTGGCCCAGGACAGATAAAGTCAATGTCCCCAAATTAACTAAAATGGTGGTTTTAAAAACTCCTTTTTTCCAGGATTTTTTTATTTTGAGTCATGCAGTTTGGGCTCAGCGTGGCCCCGCGATATACAAAGTCCATTTTAACTAAAATGGTGGGTTTAAAAAACCCCCTTTTTTCCGGCACTTTTTAATCTGTGGGTCAGACAGGTTTTAAAGGGGCATACCGGTCCCGGACAGGATAGTCATTAACCAGTTCAACTAAAATGGTGGGTTTAAAGACACTTTTTTTTTGGCACTTTTTTTTTTTTTTTTTAAAAAAAAATCTGTGGGTCCCTGCAGGTTTAAGATCAGCTGTGGGCCAGGGCAGTAAGCATGTCCATTAACTAAAAATGGGTTAAAAGACTCTTTTCGGCACTTTTTTTTTAATCTAGGGTCAATAGGTTAAGGCCATCTGCTTCCAGACAGGGGTAAACAATTTCCATTTAAGTAAAATGAAAGGGTTCAAAAACTGCCCCTTCTGGCAAAAAAATTTTTGGGGGCATGCGGTTTAAGGGTCGCTGTGGGTACAAGACAGAGATAGTGAATGGTCTGTGGGGTTTTCTTTCTGTGGCTTAATAACCAAGGGTTCCTAAGTGAGCCCCCTATCCATTTGACGGGGAGGATCCAGCCTTCCCACCCGGGGGTTTAAAATAAGTTTTTTTCCCCCCTCCCCCCCCTAGACTTTAATGTTTCATCGGGGAAATCTATTTTCACATCGAAATCGTCTGATAATTGCCGTATCGACTATCGCCCAGACAAAATCAACTAAAACGCCACACTACACCATCAGGAACAATACAGGGAAAAAAAAAATTTAGGGGGGGTGCTTTAAAACCTCCTCCCTAATATAATCAAGAGAGGTATTTCTACAAAAATAGATATCTAAGGTTATGGAAACCAATTTAGAGTTATTCTGAGAGTATAATGCAGCCTGTAAAACGGAAAGTATGATGTCTGTTCAGATTACACTCAAGCTGAAAAAACAAACAACTCATCCCAAAAAGTATTTAGAGAATGGTCATAAATATGGTAATAGTACCATTTCCAAATAATTATTCCAAGTGACAATCAAATTCTTAATCCATCTATCAACTTAAAAAAGGTAGTGAAAAACCACATTTACAAATTCCAGTTTTTCGTTATCAAGGCAAATAGACTACTCTACCTTAAGAGTGTATACAAGTTTTCACTATAACGTCACTTAATAATTTATCCATATGACCACAGATTATTTACATGTTTTATCATGATTAATTTATAATAGATACCTCCTAGAATAGTAAATGCACCATAAAGATAAAGGGTTTCTGTAATCTTAACCCCAGACCATCCTCCAAACCTGGTGTTGTTATTTCGGTGGTTCGGCGTCCATGTCCGGCGGCCCCGGGCTGGAAAATAATGCACAAAACACATAGAAAGAGAAGACAGCCACAATGACTAATGAAGTAAAAGCATCCGATATTTATTCCATTCCAAAGAGATTAAAAAATGATGGAGGCATATACGGAGGGACATGTGGCAAGGAAAAACACACAGCATTGCATTGCTACGATTAAGGGCACTGCGTGCCTGAAACACGTCAGACCTTTCAAGAGGGGGCTGTGTGTTTTTCCTTGCCACATGTCCCTCCATATATCTCCATCATTTTTTAATCTCTTTGGAATGGAATAAATTTTGGATGTTTTTTACTTCTTAGTCCTTGTGCGCTGTCTTCATCTTTCTACTGTGTTTCTACAAATTGCTGCTAGAGCAAAAGACGTGCGCCAGCAACCTTGGACTATCCTGCACAAATAGGTGAGCTGACCCTGCATATACTTCTTTGTTTGGCTACTATAAACACCCTGTAACACCGCGCTCTGCGGTCCAAAGCCCATACCACGGCCCCCGGCGCCTCCCATGCTGCGGACCAGGCGCCCGACCCCAGGCACGGCATGCACTGCGCTGCGCTCCTACTCACCTGACCGCGTCCTGCTTCCTCCTTCTGCGCCGTGCGGCAGTCTCTGCTTCTGCCTCCACTATCCGGGGCGGGCCACTAGGGACGCCGCGAGCAGCTTCTCAGATTTAAAGGGACAGTGCCAAATTTGGTTTTCCCTTTCCACCTAGGGCCCTTTTTTGGCATGGCTTTATAGGGATAACCCCCCTTTCCTGTCGTCGGCGCCCATTTTGTTGGGGTGTCCCTGCGTTTGCAAACGTTTGGGGCGCGTTGCTGCGGTCCCTCTACGGTTTCCATAGTCCCCCATTTTTCCCCTCCGCCTTTCCCAACCTGCCTAGCCAGTCCTGTCACTTAGGTTCTCCCCTCCATCCTGCCATCTGGTTCTACCCCAGTGTCCTGCCTACTCATTCACGCTCCGGCGGTCCTTGTCCGCGCTACCTCTTCGCTGTCACCGCTGGGTCCTGCCGGGGGTATGACCTTGGGAATTACCCAGCAAAGCCCTCCTGCCTTTAGGCGGGCTCCGGTGAAGACAAGGGGCCCCCCTTAGACCGCCCCCGCAAAGGTTACGCCACTCCTAGCGGTGACCGGGGGATCCCCCTTCCCGCTCGCTGAGCTTTCCTGACAGTACAACTGGGCCATGGATGCCCCCGTCAACCGCTACCCCGACCAGAGAGCCTCGTGGCGAAATCACGCCCAGGGCGCCCGTCAAGACAACCTTTATCATGCCCAAACCTTGCGGCTCACTCCCCGAACCACCTGGGCCCCGGCCCGGGACCTTCTCCATTCCGGTTCCCTCCGGTACCTGCACATCTAGCATTCCTTCCTCACCCGCCTTTTCCACCTTGTACTACGGGATCCCAATGCCTGCCGTGGATTTTTGAACCATGCACGATCCACTTCGAGGGCCCGGCACATAATTTGCTACTGACCAGGCTAAAGTGCCTTTATTTTTTCCCTCCTCTCCGGTGAACACGGCCTGGGTACACCCCCTTGGGGAAAGTGGGGATCCGCTGAAAGCCAATTAGCGAATTTCCTGTCCGCCTTCCCCAAGGTATTTTTAAAGTCAGACGGCTTCCTCCGCTGCCTCTTCCCCTTTTTTGTCCCGCAGGTGACTCCCGGTTGGGAATATGCTAACAATTCCGGATTTCCCTCAGAGTTGTCCTGAAAAGACGGGCCCTAGCTCAACCTTCTGGGAGGGGTTGGCCATCGTATTAAGGGTAACTAGCGGGGCGTGACCCGCCTCTCACCTTGGCCACCCACATCGACTCCGTTTTCTCGAGCTCAACAGGAGGTTCGGCTTTAACGGAAATTTCGCCCCCGTAAAGTCCCCCTTGCACCGGTCTTCCGCGTGCCCGCAGCCGTCCCTGCATTTTAATCGGGGGGAACCCATGGAAGTCATAGGGGCCCCCCTGTCGGGGGAGGAGAAGACTCGCCGGCGCAACCAGGCCTGTCTCTTTTGGTGCCCAAAACCTCGGGGTTGGCAGTGCTCCCCGCATCCGGAAACTACAGAGCCTGGGGTTTGTGGGAAGGCAACCCTCACGGAACTCTCCTCTCCACCATTGACCATGATGGTCAGTCTAACGCTTCCCTCCGGTTCATGCCTTCGAGTTGCCGCCTTTGTGGACTCTGGTACGGCGGGCAACTTCATCCATTCTGCTCTTGTGGATAGGTACCGGCTGCCTGTGATTCCCTTGGACAAACCCCTCTCCGTGTCATCCGTGAATGGAGAAGTCCTCTCATGTACCATCCGGCACCGTACGCAGCCCCTTAAGTTGCGTGTAGGAGTACTACATCAGGAAAAGATCTCTTTCCTTGTTCTGCCATTCTCCGCTAGTACTCTTCTCCTGGGGCTTCCTTGGCTGCGTGACCACAGCCCCACCATTGACTGGGAAAGGGGAGAAGTCACTCGATGGGGCACCCGGTGCCCCCTCTGTTTGCATTTCGGCAAACGTACTCCAGATTGGTGGTGCCTGACCCCTTCTTCCAGCCGTTCCAGCTCCATCAAGCCTTCCTGCTCACTACTGGGAGTTTGCGGACGTGTTCTGCAAGAAACAGGCTGAGTTTCTTCCTCCTCAGAAAATCTGGAAAAGGGCTTTATCCGCAAGTCTTCATCTCCCACAGGGGCTGGCTTCTTGTTTGTCGAGAAGAAGGACGTGTCCTTGCGACCATGCATAGACTATCGGGGCCTCAATAAGATCACTATCAAAAATCGCTACCCACTGCCGTTGATTTCGGAGCTCTTCGATAGGATCCAGGGAGCCACGGTCTTCTCCAAGCTCGATCTTCAGGGCACCTACAATCTGATCCGAATACGCGAGGGGGACGAGTGGAAGACCGCCTTTAACACCCGCGATGGTCATTTACGAATACCTGGTCATGCCCTTTGGCCTCTGCAATGCTCCCGCTGTTTTTCATGAATTCGTAAATGACATATTTCGAGACCTTCTCTACCACTGTGTACTAGTGTACTTGGATGAAAATTCTTAATCTACTTCCGGATCTAAATCCCATCGGGCTCATGTTCGTCTGGTACTCTCCCGCCTTAGACACAACCATCTCTACACCAAGTTGGAGAAGTGTCTATTTGAACGGACCAGTTTACCATTCTTGGGGTACATAATCTCGGCGCAAGGTTTTCTAATGGATCCGGAAAAGTCGTCTGCAGTATTGAACTGGCAACTCCCTGTAGGTCTTCAATCTATCCAGTGGTTCATCTGTTTCTCAACTCTTACCGACAATTTATTCCGCATTTCTCCCACACTCATAGCTCCTATTGTCCGCCCTCACCACAGTAAAGGCATAATCCCGTTTATGGACCCTGCGGAGAAAGAAGCCTATTGCTCAGTTAAAAGCACCTTTGCCTCACGCCTCTGTTTTCTTCATCGCCCGGTATCCCCGAGACCCCTCTTTCTGGAAGTTGATGCTTCCGCGGTGTTGGCGCGTGGAGCCGTCTTACTACAAAAAAATGCCAAAGAGCAAAGTTCGTTACCTGTGGCTTCTTCTCTACGCGACCTTCTTGCCGGCGGAAGAAAACTACTCCATGGGGGACAGAGAACTACTGGCCATCAAACTGGCCTTAGGTGAATGGCGGCATCTTCTGGAGGGTGCTCTACATCCGGTGACCATCTATACGGATCATAAAAACCTCCTATACCAACAGACAGCACAACGTTCGAATCCTCTTCAGGTCCGGTGGTCGTTATTCTATCGTTTTAACTTCATCCTCCACTTCCGGCCAGCCGCAAAAAACCTCAAAGCCGATGCTCTGTCCTGGGCAACGGATGCCTCCAACTCTGAATCTGAACCGCAGTACCTGATCCCCCCCCCGAACGTCTGGTCCATGCTGCACCCAGAAGGTTACGGGAAATTCCACCTGGTAGGACCTTTGTGCGCTCCCGCCCTGAGGAAATGCATTCTGTCCTGGGGTCATGCTTCCAAAGTGGCCAGTCATGCTGGCTATTGTAAGTCTCTCCATCTTATCGCACGTCACTACTGGTGGCCCTCCCTCTGGGTCGTGGTGGACCGATTCTCCAAGATGGCGCATTTTACACCTCTGCAGGGTCCTTCCTTCGGTTTTGTTTTTTTTTCTCCAGCAACTGGCTTCCATTGTTTGTACAGCCATCATCCGATTACATGGAATGCCTTCTAACATTTTCTCTGATAGAGGAGTACAAATTCACTTCTCACATCTGTGCGTGCCTTGTGCTCTCTCTGGGAATTAAATTGGTTTCTCGTCGCCATATCACCCACAGTCTAATGGCCAAGTGGAGCGGATCAACCAGGTCCTGGTGAACTACCTATGCCAATTTATTTCAGCTCAGCAAGATGATTGGCCTACAACACCATGCTAGTGAAGTCCCTCAGGACAAGTCTCCTTTCTATGTGGTGTTTGGTCAACACCCTTGTCTTCCTACTGCCACTGTCTGCCACTTCTGAATTTCCTGCTGCCATCATCCTGGTACGGGACTTTTCTCAAATTTGGCGACTCACCCGTCCGAATTGTGTCGCGCGGCCCACCCGGTTTTTAAAGGCGCAAGCTGACAATAACGCAGAACCTCCTACATACCAACCTGGAGTAAAGTTTTGGCCTCCTCCAAGCACATCTGCCTCCGAGTGCCTAGTTATGAAATTTGCTCCACCTGTCTTGGTCTTGTTCAGCATTCTACGACCCGATCAACCCGGTAATACTACAAACTCCGCTGACCTCCCTCCCTCCGCATACCCAATTAAATTTCATGTGTGTCTCTCTGATTCTACAATTGTATCACGCAAGTGTTTCCTGTTGCCGCACCTCCCTAATACCGAAAATATCTACGAAGTAAAATAAATCCTGGACAGAAGCGATCCGAGGCAAGACTTACCACTTCCGTGTGGAAGGCTCGGGCCAGAGGAGAGGTCCTGGGAGCCTCAAGAAAACATCAATGCTCCCACTCTCATCCAACATTTTCACAGACTCCGGTTTTCTGGAAGGAGGGGCCCTAAGGGGGGGTACTGTAACGGCGCGTGCTGCGGTCCGACACCCGGACCACGGCCACTCCCGGCCCCCGGCGCCTCCCAGGCACGGCCAGCCCCGACATGCGCTGTGCCGAGCTGCTACTCACCTGACCGCGTCCTGCTTCCTCCTCCTGCGCCGTGCGGCAGTCTCTGCTTCTGCCTGCACTATCCCGGCCGGCCTCTAGGGGCTCGCGCGCGAGCAGCTTCTCAGATTAAAAAGTGACAGTACCTAATTGGTATTCCCTTTTCCACCTATGGCCTTTTGGCACGGGCTTTATAGGGATACCCCTTCCTGGCTTCGGCGCCCAGTTTGCTAGCGTTCCCTCTGACGGTTCCGTAGCCTCTATGTTTCTGCTCCTGCCTTGCCAGTCCTGCATAGTCTGTCCTGCCTACTCTGGTTCTACGCTCCAGTGTCCTGCCTACTACAGTTCCACGCTCCGGTCGGCCCTATGTCCACGCTACCTGCTTCGGCTGTCACCGCTGGATCCTGTGTCGGGGGTAGCAACCTGGGGGATTCCCTGCAGCAAAGCCCGTCCTGCCTTTCGGTGGCTCCCGGTGAAGACCCTGGGGCCACTTGACCTCCGCTCCCCGAGCATAGGTTACGCCACCTCCTAGCGGTGACCAGTGGATCCACTTCCATCTCGCTGAGCGCTCCTGACACCCGTGAAGTTGGCCCCCCGAGGCCGAGGAAGCGTTTGTGAAACTGAAGACTGCCTTTGCTTCCGCTTCTATCCTGTCGCGGCCGGACCCTGCCAAAACTTTCACTAGAAGTAGATGCCTCGTCTGTCGGTGCGGTCCTCACGCAAAAGGGACCCACGGGTAAAATGGTGACTTGCAGATTCTTTTCCAAAACATTCTCACCGACGGAAAGAAATTACACGATTGGAGACCGGGAGTTATTCGCCATCAAACTGGCCCTGGAGGAATGGCGTTAACTGCTAGAAGGTGCTCGGCATCCCATCTGCATCTATTCTGATCACAAGAACCTCCAGTACTCCAACGCCCAGGACTTAATCCACGTCAAGCTAGTGGTCGCTCTTGCTCTCCCGGTTTAATTTCCAGATCCACTCCTCCCTGCGAGAAGCATGTAGAGGGCAACGCCCTCTCACACACTTCCGACGTGGTTGGTGAAGAAGGGACCCCAGAACACATAATACTTCCTGAGCGTCTCGTCTCCGCAGCTCCGGTTGACCTCCGGAATGTCCCGCCTGGGAAAACATATGTGAGCACCGCACTCCGCAAAAGGATCCTTGCGTAGGGGCATTGCTTCATTGGCGGCCGGACATCCCGGTGCTCGTAAACTTGAGCCTCCTTATTGGCGGTTCTATTGGAGGCCAGAACTCGCTAAGACGTCAAAGAGTTGTTGAGCCTGTGTCACCTTGTGCCCGAAACAAAACGCCTCCCGTCCCCCCCCAAAGACCGTCGGCTACTGCATCCCCTGCCCATCCCGACCAGTTCCTGGTCGCACGTGGCGATGGATTTTTATAACCGCCCGTTCCCCCTTTCCTCTGGTAACACCGTGATCTGGGTGGTTACGGATCGATTTTCTAAAATGGTGCATTTTGTCCCATTGCCAGGCTTACCCTCCGCCCCGCCAACCTGTTTTTTCTCCACATTTTTCGTTTACACGTGTTGCCCCTGCAAATTGTCTCTGATCGTGGAGTCCCAGGTTTGTCTCCATATTCCTGATGGGCCCTCTGTTCTCCACTACACGTGTAGCTCGATTTCTCCTCGGCCTACCACCCCCAGAATAACGGCCAGGTGGAAAGGGTCAACCAGATCCTGGGGAACTACTTGCGCCATTTTGTCTCAGCATGTCAGAATGACTTGTCCAACTCGCTTCCGTAGGCGGAATTTTCTTATAATTCCCTAGACTCTGAATCCGCGGATGCCTCTCCCTTCTATATTGTGTATGGCCTGCACCCCTCCCATCACCTCTCCCACTAGTATCCCAGTCCGAAGTCCCTGCAGCGGATACATTGGTCCGCGACATGAAGGCCATTTGGGCCCTGTCCCGCTAGTCACTGCTCCGGGCTTCGGCACGCAATAAGGCGCAGGCGGATAAGAGAAGGAGCCTTCCCCAGTTTTTTCTCCAGGTGATAAAGTGTGGCTATCAGCCAAATATGTCCAGCTTAAAATCCCAAGTTATAAATTGGGTCCCCGCTACGTGGGGCCATTCAAGGTGCTTGGACGTATAAACCCGGTGGTCTATAAACTCCGGCTCACACCTTCCATGCGTATCCCGAACTCCTTTCACGTTTCCCTTCTCAAACCCCTGGTCCTGAACCGTTTTTCTGGGAGGGCAGCCCTTCCATCTCCTGAGGCGGATGCCACTAACGTTTTCCGGGTAAAGGAGATCCTCTCTCTGGTACCAGGGGCGAGTGGCCCTGCGGTCCGTGCACCGGGCCGTGGGCGCACTCGTTCCCCCAGAGGTTAGGTACTCACCTGAACTCGCTCCTGACTCCATGCGTTCCTGTGCCGGCCAGTGCCCGTGTCCCCGCATGCGGGCCTGCTTTCTCAGATTTAAAGGCCAGCGCGCAGGTAATATGGCTTTTGCCAGGCCGGCTGACCCTATATAATGGTGCTCCTCCTCCGGCAGTCCTCTGCCGGATCATTAGTGCCCTTGAAGCCCTACTGAGAAAGGCGTATTATCTTGTCTCGTGCTTTCGCTGTGTACCGTACCCCTCGCTACCGTCTCCGACCACGAACCTCTGCCGCCTGCCCTGACCCACCGCCTGTCCATGACTACGACTCAGCCTTACAATTTTGTACCACGCTTACCCTTGGCTGCTACCGCAAGCAAGTCCCGCCAGTGGAAGCGACCGGGTAGTTTCCCGCCACAGCAAGTCCATCCGCTTTGCGGCGGGCTCTTTTAAAACCGGGTTCTACTTTAGATCTCCGCTCCCTGGTGTGGGCTTTCACCAGCGCTTGCGGTGGTCCAGCGGATCCACTACTACTACCGTTACAGAGAAGAAGAAAGAAGAAGAGAAGATGGAAAAGAAGAGAAGAACCAAGGACAAGATCCACTGAATCCAGGGGTTAACCTGTTGAGACAATTTCAAACTCTAATAAACCCAAAGGAAAGGAAGAGTTGGGAGGAATTGGGAGCAGGGATACACCAGGAGGATTCTGAGGAAGACAATCGACTTTGCCTACTAGCGGCAAGGGCATATATAACCAGCTGTAGTACAATGGAAACATTTTACTACCCACAGAGGAACTAACCAGATGATTTCTTCAATCAACAAGATATACCTAGCACCCGGAATCTTTATTGCAGTAAATATGCTAGAAGTTGTGAAATATGCAATACTTGTAACCCAGGAGGACTTTTGCCAACACCAAAGAAGCATTTGGCTAAACCACTATATCCAGATTGACCACATTGAATTACCCAAGATGGAAAGTACAAGATAGTTCAGTGTGGTGGATATGTTCTCATGATGACCTGAAAAGCCTACCCAGTTACCAACATGACTGCCAGAACCACCGTGAAGAAACTGTTGACTGAATTGGTATGCAGATTTGGGATCCCTGAGGTTATTGAATCTGACCAAGAACCTGCCTTCACTGCAGAAGTAACCAGAGACATTTGGAGACTAGTAGGAGCTGACCTCGGCCTGCACACTCCCTACCATCTAGTGGAAAAGTGGAAAGAATGGATGCCACTCTGAAGAACAAAATTCTGAAAGCTAGCGAAGAAACATCTCGTCCCTGGCCCGAGATCCTACCCATTACACTCTATTCTGTCAGAAACACCCCTAGGCAGCCCACTGGTCTCACTCCTTATGAGATATTATTCTCAGGCCCGCCCAGATTAGGGAGGTTTCACCCACAGAAGTTGAGTGCAGGAAATGATAGCCTTGTAAAATATGTTATAAGTCTGTTTAATAAATTGAAACTAATCCATGCTATAGTGTTTTCCACAATTCCAGATTCTGACTCTGACCAAAGCACCCACGAGCTACAACCTGGAGACCGTGTGGGTGAAGAAACACATCCGAGATTCTCTGGAGCCCATACCAAGTTCTCCTGGTGTCCCCAACCTCTAACCCTATATTTACTATTTTGCCATAGGCAAACTTAAACTCTATCAGTTCTCAATCTATAAAACACTAAAACGTAACTTTTATTATATATAACACTTAACCTCTACACACTATTTAAAAACCTGATTTCTGGGGGCGTGACCGGAAGCCGAGGAAAATGGTCGCAGCTTAGCTGAGCTCCTACTGCCGGCTATCCAAACCAGCTGCCCTAGCGATCTACACGGCCCTAGATGGGAAAAAGAAGAACCCAGCCGTCGCCTAACACCCCCAGGAGGGCTCCGGTCGCGGAGCCAAACGGTGCTGGATTCCTACCTCTGTGCCGGCTCTCCTAGTGCGGAGCCCGCGGCCTGCACGCCGCCATCACAGCCTGCCTCTCTGCAGCGCGCGCAGTCGGCTGCACGATCGTCGCCCTGCACGGCGACAGCCACATCAGCGGAGGACGTCCGGCTGAGCACGGAGCTGAGAGCACAGAGGACACCGCGCCTTCTCCCCTGCACGCCTTCGTCTTCTCCGGCAACAACCCTGAAGACACAGGTACCGGGTCCCGCTGTGCCCCCTCTCCTCCCCCCGCAGCTGGAGCACGTGCAAGCTTCACCATCCTCCGTGGTGCAGCATCAGCCTTCATATAGTTTGGTGGCAGCTAGCCCTCCTCTACTTACCTCAGAGCCCGGCTCATCTCCTCCTGGGGTTTCTGTGGCCTCCGTCACACTGGATCCCAGGCCTGCCCCAGCTCCCTCTCCTCATGCTCTGGAGTCCGGCAGCGGAGTTTTCTCCTGGCAGGGCTCTCCTACATCCTCCTCTACGCAGTCCTCATCTTTCTGACCACCATGCATGGACTGATATGATACACCAACTGCCTAATAGAGATGAGCTGCGGGTATTAATCTCAGAGGTTAGGGCAGCCTGCAGAGAGGAGATTGCCTCAATCAGGCAAGATATCAAGCAAATAGCATCCCGCGTGGAAACGCTTGAAGATGATCATGATAAAACACGGAAATACATCTCCCAAATCCACCCTTCTATCTCTGCGCAAATGTCTATGGTCAGGGACCTGGCTCGAAATGTGGAGGACTTGGACAACCGCGGCCGCAGGAACAATATTAGGGTTCGGGGGCTCCCGAAACCACAGGGGGAGGAGGACTTGCAGGCCACCCTGGACTCTATATTTAACCACATACTCGGAGTTACCCCTCCACGTCCCATCAAGTTTGACAGGGCCCACAGAGCGCTCCGACCCAAGGGCTCCTCTCCACTTCCCAGGGACATTATATGCTGCTTGCATGAGCATTCAGTGAAAGAAGCAATAATGGAGAAAGCCAGGCGTTTGCACAGCATCGACTATCAGGGGACTCCCATACAGATCTTTGCTGACCTCTCCTGGCATACATTGCAGAGGCGCCGCCATCTCAGACCGCTACTTGCCATCCTTAAGAGAGTCGTATCCCCTATAGGTGGCACTTTCCATTTGCCCTCTCTGCACGAACTGAGGGCCACTCAGCAGTCCTTCGAGTCTTCTCTGACCTCCCAAATTTCTGTGCTACCCTGAAAATCCCTACTCCAAAGATAGACGATTGGGAACTGTCAATACTTCCGCCTCCACTGCCACCAGTATGGCAGTCTGCTGTGGCTCGTAAGGGACGCTCTCCAGGGACCCCTCCTTCAGCTCAGAAAGTTCGGCACTCTCCACCCCGTTGAGTATGGGACTTTTACACTGCCCGGCGGGCCATCAACATTCCCATCTTTCTCCCCTCTGGGGGCTATTGCACCCATCTAGGTGCCTCTACCATCTTTCTGCATTATATAGGGCTTATAATGTTTATTTCTTAGTATTAAGGATAGACCGTTAGCTGTACGCTTCACAGTTCTGTTTTTTGTACTTGTTTGTGCGGTGCACTTGCTCGCTTCCGAATTCTCTCTCCTCCTTCCTGCCTTCCTGGCTGGAGGGACTTGAGACGTTTCTTCCTACCTCAGGAGGTAGGGCCTTGTCCGACGGCCTTCCTTTGGAGACCTCGGTGGAGACCCTTTTATCCTCCAAGCCTCCATAACCGGCGCACTTGCGCTAAAAGGTAAAAACAAAAATCAGACACCTAGGTCAGGGGATATTGTTCCTCTATCCTTTGTGTCTTCGTATCTCTCCGGTTTTGTAGTTGGTTGTCATAACCGGTTGCTTTCTCTGTTTTTCTGTGTTGGTCTAGTCTGTGTCTTCCCCCTTACCGTCTTGTTTTCTACCCTTTGCCCACCCCCCGATCCCTCCGCCTTTTCTCGTATTTTTTGCTCTACAGGTGCTGTGTAGACTTTGGGACGTCCACCTCTTGGGAGATAACCATTTGTCAGCCCAACTCACCTCGAGGTAGCCCCATCTGCTCCCAACTATGGTATGTTGTATCATTCTAAACATTAAAGGACTTAACTCTAATATTAAGCGTAGGTTGGCCCTAAAAGAATGCAGGTCCTTACGAGCCGACATTGTATTCTTACAGGAGACCCATTTTGATTCCAAAGGCTCATTCAGCTTTGCTCGACCCTACTACTCCACCGCTTTTTCTGCATTCAATGACAGGAAGAGGGCAGGAGTGGCTATATTAATCGCTAATACCTGTAGATCAAAGCTACATTAGAGGGCAAACCGATCACGCTATGCAACGTATATGTGCCAAATACTTCACAGATCTCCTTCCTAAATAGAGTCTTTTCCAAGCTCGCCAAGTTTCCCTCTACAGCCTTGCTCTTGGGGGGGACTTTAATATGATTTTCTCGGAATCCATGGACAGATGTAATATAGGTGGCAGGGGCCCAAACCCGGCCCTGACCAAATTGTCCACGGCCTTTAGAAGGCTCTTCCGCTCCCACGGTCTGTTCGACCTATGGAGGGTCAATCATCCTAAATGTAAGGAGTACTCCTTTTACTCCCACCCTCATTAAACACATACGAGACTTGATTATTTTTTTGGCAACATCCCAACACTTCGAACACTACAGGGCTCCCACATTGAGCCTATAACATGGTCAGATCATGCCCCGGTCACGGTCAATTTAAATCTGCAGCTCCCAGCACAGCGGCTATGTCACTGGAGGTTAAATGAAACGCTCATTAAAAAAACAACCCTGAAGAAGCAGTTGCGGGAGTCGCTTAGTTCCTATTTTGAACTAAATGTGGGTTCTGTCTCTGCACCATCCGTCCTGTGGGAAGCCCACAAAGCAGTCTTTCGGGGCAATTGTATTGCCCTAGGCACCAAGCTTAAAAGAGACTCCACGGAAAGGTCTAATAGACTCCGCACCCTCCTAAAGGGACTGGAACGTAAAATGGCACTGTGCCCTAGGGTTTCAACTCTGAGACGTATAGTTTCAGTCCGAAATAGCCTTAAGGACTTGGCCCTGCAGGGTGTGGAGAAGCTTCTTCTCTATTCGAAACAGAAGTACTACGAATATGGGAATAAGGCTCATACGCTATTAGCGAGGCAACTGAAGGAGCGTTCAATAAAATCAATGCCCCAGGCACTTAGGGACAGCGAGGGTACCCTGAGGTATGACCCAAAGTCCATTGCCGATATCTTCCTTGGATTCTTCTCTGATCTCTATGCGATGCCCCCACCTCTCTCGGGACATAGAATAGGAGCCCAAACTCTTATCCGGGATTTTCTGCGGAACTGCCCGTTACCATCGCTCACACGGGAGGCGGTGGACTTCCTGGGAGCCCCCATCCAACTAGAGGAAATAGTGGAAGTTATTAAGGCTCTCCCGTCCAGTAAAGCCCCAGGCCCAGATGGGCTACCCTACCTATACTTTAAAGTTTACTCAGATATCTTGGCCCCACATAAGCTACAACTATATAACTCATTCATGGAAGGAGCTGCTATTCCCAATTCCATGTCACACTCGTACATAACTTTGATCCACAAGCCGGGAAGGGATCCAGCGGACAGCGCTAGCTACCGCCCGATTGCGTTGCTCAACTCTGACCTGAAGATCTATACCCAAATTCTGGCGAACAGACTTAACCACTGGCTCCCCCAACTGATACAGAGGGATCAGGTGGGTTTTGTCCCCTTCAGGCAGGGGGGAGATAACACGAGGCGCACCATTAACCTGGTGGATGCTGTCAACCACCATGCACAACAGGCCTTACTTCTTAGCCTAGATGCCGAGAAGGCCTTTGATAGGTTGCAATGGCCGTTTCTTTTTGAGGCCCTCTCAGCGTATGGGTTCTCTGGTCCCTTCCTGGCTGCAATAAAAGGTTTATACTCCTCTCCTTCGGCGTCCATTAAACTCCCTCACTATACTTCAGATACCTTTAGAATTAACAATGGTACCAGACAGGGCTGCCCGCTCTCCCCACTTCTTTTCGCGTTGTGTATAGAACCTCTTGCGGCGGCAATCAGGGCTCAACCAGACATCAAGGGTATAAAGATCAGGGACAAGGAGTTTAAATTGTCCCTCGTTGCGGACGATATACTGTTGACCCTGACTGACGTACACACCACACTACCTACCCTACATGCCCTCCTTGCTAAATTTGGGACCCTCTCGGGAAACAAGATCAACATTACTAAGCCGGAGGCCCTCCCGATCAACATCTCCCCTGAGGTTTTATCCTCCCTCAAAAACAATTATTCCTTCCACTCGCTCAAGTACCTGGGGATTCAGATAACTGACCATTATTCCTCCCTTTATAGTGCTAACTTCCCTTCCCTCTTTAAAGAACTTAAAAACACGCTCTCTAAGTGGCATCGCCTTTCCCTCTCCTTTTTAGGCAGAATAAACTCTGTTAAAATGTCCATTCTACCAAGACTCCTCTATCTATTTGAGACCCTCCCGGTGATGGTTCCACTAGGCGAGTTGCGCTCTGTCCAGGCAGCTATCCTAAGATTCATATGGGCCCAGGGCAGGCATAGGGTAGCCAAAAGTGTTATGATGGCCAGTAGGCGGAGAGGAGGACTGGCGGTTCCTAATATCCTTAACTATTACTGGGCCACCCACTTGCGTTGTATTCCAGCTTGGTCATCCTACCGGGCATACACCAAGTGGATGGAGATAGAAAAGCTGTGGCTTGCACCCATCCACCCCAATGCACTTCTATGGCATTCGAAGCCTCTCCCCTCTATGGGGTACCTATTGGGCCCAATCAAGTTTACGCAGCAGATATGGAATCAATGTAGGACCAGATTTCAGTTAGCTTCCAGAGCTTCACTCATGGCTGCCTTTCTGTGCACACCCCTTTTCCCTGCTGGCTCATCTGGATTAGTTGCAAGACCGTGGCTGGGGCATGAACTATTTCGGTTTCTGGATATTGCTAGAGCAGGAGACAGGAGGCTGATTCCGTTTGACACCCTTCAGAGGGACTATGATCTCCCTGAGAGATCCCGATTTCATTACCTTCAGATAACTCACCTTCTGCCCTCCATGTTTGGCACATCCACACTCTCTGTTCCGACCCCTTCCGAACAGCTCTGTAAAGCAGGTCACAATACTAAGGGCCTTATCTCCACAATCTACTCCATTCTCTCAGATCCACCCTCTGCTGAGGTTCCCACACACAAATATATGGCCAAATGGGAAAACTACCTAGGTAGGGAAATACCCTTCTCCTCGTGGCAAGCGATTTCGAACGCGGCGGCGAAATCCTCAGTATGTGTTCTGCATAACGAAAATCTATACAAAATACTATTCTTTTGGTACCATACACCGGAGGTCCTGCACAAATGGAACCCCCATAGATTTTCTGGGATTGTCCACTTCTCCAACCTTTTTGGTCGCAAGTCAGAGAACTCATAGCTGAGGGTTTGGGGGTAAGGATCCCATTGGATCCTCTTACCTACTTATTGAATGGACCGGTCAAAGGTCTACCTAAACAGGATTCCAAACTTATGTTACATATCCTCACAGGGGCTAGATGCCTAATCTCAGGTAGATGGCGTCAGACCACGCCACCGGGTAGAGGGGACCTCTGTCAGAGACTTACAGAAATACGGAGAATGGAGTTCCTAACGGCCCTACTCCATGATAAACTGGATTCATTTGATAGAATCTGGTCCGCATGGGATATACACCAGCTTGTTGGTACATCATGACCAGAACCCCTCCCTCCCTTTCCCCACTCTCCTTCCCCCTTCCCCCTTTGTCATGTCTTGGGTCTATATGTTCTATGTCGAGTACCACTGATGAGGCTGGCATCTATGATATCGTGCGCAGGTAGTAGTCAATTGAGCCTTGTCTAGTTTACACTCGCCATGCTCTCCCTGTTTGGATCTGATTGGGTATGTTCAATGCCTGATTCTTACATGCTTTATACGTGTACTATATCTTTCAGGTTTCAATTTGCATTTTTGTTGTATTTGTTTTCTTATTCATAATACTTGAAAAATCAATAAAAATTGTCAATTAAAAAAAAAAAACCCTGATTTCTAACCTCTCAATTTATCCCTTTCTAATTGTAAAGGAATAACTCCTTTTCTATTATCAAGTCTGGTTAACCCTATATATACAGTGATTTACTAACTCCAATAAGGGATCCCAAACATCCTACTTGGGCAGTCATCCCTAATCCTGATGGACATAAAACATCTAAGGTTTCCTTGTGATACCCTCTGCAGTGGGTGACACTGTAGAAAGAGGTGAGAAATCACAATTTAAAATGTCATGCCTGACCTCCCCAACATGTTTCACCAGCTAAACTGGCTTCATGAGGGGATAGAGGTCCGGTCCCATGTGGCCTAGCTCATTTCCTTTTATATCATGTTAGGTACACACCCTATTCAGGTGCTCACCAACTAGCCACCAGAGAATCAACAAAACCCATTCCCCCCTTTTACTCTCCTGCATGCAGACTGATACTATGTGCTGTTGCTGCTGCTATGTTCTTATAAACAACATTCCTCAAACAAATTCACCATCTTCATAGCGGGCTTGCACCCTATCTTACCATGCCGCCCACGCCCGCGTACCAATGGCCAGTTCTGCCCTAACTGTGATGGCCTTCCGTCCAATTACTCTCATATTATTGCGTCTGCGTGGCTCACCTCGACCGGACTCATCAGAATAGGTATTATATTTTACAGCACACTACTAGCTTAATCACTTCCCATAAACCTTTTCTCCTCTATGTCTAATATGCATATTCATTGGGAATACATGCTCCATTATACTGTACACTGCTATCTTAGTCTCTTCCCATAAACCTTTTATCCTCTGTATCTAATATACATATTCATTTTAATAAAGCTACAGGCCTTATGGTTAGCCCGCTCTCCCTCCTGCAACTTCACCTCCCACCTTCCCCATTAAATATTCTTTCTTACAGGTCTCAGCTAGTTACCTAATTTATTATGTTACAATGGGAATATGCAGAAATGTTAGTATATTCATGCTCTATTGTATTTGCATATATTGTATTGCATGTATTGTATTTGTAGTTAGCACAAAATCTACGCAGTGGGTAGAAATAATAAATGTATACATATATAGATGGTAATCTACTCCCGAACTGCGTCTCGTCATAGCAACGTAACTGTAAATATTATATGATTCAGTTGCTAACAAATTCTTCATGCAAAAAAATTAAATAAATATATATACATATATCCCAATTTGTTAAATAGAAACTGTTGTCTCATGTGATCAATACCTATCATCCTTGCAACACACTGGGAAAGTGAGGGACAAGGTGGGGGCAGAGGGAGCAGGCGGGGGATAGGGGAAGAGAGAAAAAGAAAACATATGTGAACTCTGGTGCTTCTATAGTCATATATTCAACCATGCTTGTACCACTGACCGTACTTTATCACATATATTATGTTTCCCCAAAAATTATATAGGGAATCAGCAAGATTAAATAAATGCTGAAAATGAAAAGCCTTCATTTAGGCCATTGGGGTTCAATGTATTGAGTCTGTATATCCATCTTGCCTCTTCCTGCAACAAAACTACATCCTTATCGCCCTTTCTTTCCCCTAGCTTTTTCACACAGATGCCCCAGAATTTTAGCACCTCTATTTCACTATTATGTACTTACAAAATGTGTCTCGCTAGGGGGGTGTCACCTCTAGTTTTAATAGTACTCAGATGTTTCGAGATCCGACGACGAAACTCCTGTATGGTTTTTCCCACATAGATCTTGGGGCAGGTACACATAGCCCCATAAATCACCCCTCTGGCTTTACAGTCGATAAATTGTCTTATCTCAAATCTTCTCTTATCAATGGGATTAACAAATTCCTTAGTTTTCCATATAGATGGACAGAATGAACAGTTGCCACAGGGATATGAACCTACCACCGGAGACTGTAACCATGTTTTTTTGCCATCTTCCTCAAAGTGACTATGTACAAATTCATCCCTAAGATATTTTCCTCTTCTATATGTGACACTAGGATATTTTGGAATCACCTCAGAGAGTACTGGATCTGCTTTCAGAATGTGCCAATGTCTTCTAAGTATACCTCTCATTTCATTGGCTCTATCATCAAAGGTACCTATACAACTAATTAAGACAGTTTTTTTCCTTCTTCTTTTGTTTACTGATTAATAAATGTCCTCTGTCACTAGTCAAAGCCCTGTTAAACTCCTTCCTCAAACATTTTTTTGGATAACCCCTTGCCTGAAAATGTGCATTTAACTTAATACATTCTTCACCGAAAGTCTCTAATGTAGAGCAGTTCCTACGAGCCCTAAGAAATTGGCCTATGGGAATTCCCTTTTTTAGAGAAGGTGGATGCCAGCTAGAAAAGTGTAACAAACTATTGGTAGCCGTATTTTTCCGAAATATCTTTGTCTGAATCTGCTTGTTTTCATCCAACATAATTTGAAGATCCAAAAAATTTATTTTCTCTTGATGAATTTCAAAGGTGAATTTCATCCCAAATTTCATTATCTTTGAGTCTAGATACAAAATCCTTAAATATTTCTTCACTACAGTCCCAAAAAATCAATATATCATCAATAAAGCGCCCCCAGAATAAAATCCGATCTGTGAATATTTGAAAGTGTTCAGAAAAAACGGTAGCATCCTCCCACCAATCTAAAAATAAATTCGCAAAACTTGGCGCACAGACTGTGCCCATGGCTGCTCCCTTTATCTGGTGATAAAAGGTGCCATCAAACAAAAAATAATTATGTGTCAAAACAAAATCCAATAGCTGCAAAACAAAATCATTGTGTTCCGTAAATTGTGTACCTCTTGTGTTCAAAATATACTTGATTGCTTTCAGGCCCAGATCATGTCTGACGTTACTTTATAGGGCTTCTTCGTCTAAACTTGCAAGAACTGTACTTTCACTCACCACTAGATCATTAATTCTCATCACAGTATCCTTCGTATCTTTAAGATATGAAGGAAGGCCAGTGACAAAGGGCATCAGTATACGGTCAACATACATGTTGTGTCCTTGTGTTAAATTATTTATACCTGAGACTATCGGTCTTCCTGGTATTGGCACAACCTCTTTATGCACTTTTGGTAATGCATAAAAGGTAGCAATAGTAGGATTCACATTTAACAAATTTCTTCTCATCCTCAGTAATTCATTTTTTTCTCAATTCTCAGATCCAAAATCCTTTTTAATTCTTTAAAATACTCATTGGTTGTTTTGAAAGCCTCTCATATATTTCTGAATCATCAAGTATTCTCCCAACCATTGCTCTATAGTCACTTTTATTTAAGATGACAATATTACTACCCTTGTCACTGGGTTTGACTTCATAATAGAAAAGGAGTTATTCCTTTACAATTAGAAAGGGATAAATTGAGAGGTTAGAAATCAGGTTTTTAAATAGTGTGTATAGAGGTTAAGTGTTATACATAATAAAAGTTACGTTTTAGTGTTTTATAGGATTGAAAACTGATAGAGTTTAAGTTTGCCTATGGCAAAATAGTAAATATAGTGATCAAAAGTCACTCTCTGATCTCTTGCGAGATTCCCATTTTTTGGAGACTATTTGACAACCTCTAACCCTAACCCCTAACCCACTAACCCTACTAACCCCCTAACCCTAACCCACTAACCCTACTAACCCTAACCCTCTACTAATCCTAACCCTACTAACCCTAACCCCACTAAACTTGAAAGGGGGCCCACGTGGGTGCACGCGTCACATTGCATGAACGTGACTGTGGCCACCCGGTCATCATGCATCACTCCTTTATCTTTTCCTCCATCTGTATGGTCTGGGTGTGTGTAGGAGCACAAGAGGTAGCAATCACCCATCAGAAAGGGGATGATCACTTTTTGGTATAATTCCTCCAGTACTCAAGTAGCAACCTTTAAATTTGAGTTTTGCGATATTGCCCAATGCAGACAACTAACCGATGATGGCCCATCTGAACCGACTCGGGGTACACACATATCTACTGACTACATGTGCTAGGTGGGGACACAATACATATGTGTGACCGATGACTAGTGGGGTACTAAGTGTGATTCCCGGGGGGCAGAAGGATGGAACACCGGACACAATTGGGGATATAGACCCGAAACTGCACTAGAAAAGAAAGACAAAAATGGTAAAGCTTTACTTTCTAGAATGACTTTGTTCAAACTACCCTGTGTAGATAGTAAGGGAACCCAATTAGTTTTAACCATAGACAATCCTAGTCCAAAAGATGCAGGGGTTTATGTCCTGGGTACTTATGGTGGAGGTGAGGGAAGTTACCTCACTCAATTTAACATTAATGACATGGTAGACTCCCCAGAATGGAGGGAACAAGAGACCCAGATCACTAGAACTACAAAGATGGTGAGAGTTCAGGCACAGAGGTATAAAGAAATGATAGCCATTGCAAACCCCACATTAGAGGATATTTATGCAATAGAAACTGGATATAATGATATGAATTTCTGGCTAGAATGGATGAAGTATTCTGTTGCCCAGCACAATAAATCTAATTGCTATGTATGTTCCAGTGCCCGGCCACATCTTGGGTCAGTCCCTTTACACTTAGACCCAGCCTCAGAAAAATGCTTCCTCAGTTTGTTCACCAATAAGTCAACTTCTGACCCTACCTGTGAGACGTGGAAGGTAAAGCACCCCTTGATAACACAGAGACCTACGCCAAGCTCGGGAATTACTATATACCCTGGGAATTACACCTGTTTTTCTATTAAGGGAGGCGGTAGAGACTTGGGTAAATTTAAACCAGGATACTGTGGTACCTATAGTGATGCTCCCAAACAACAACTCATAAATCAGGTACAATCTATAGCTGATGTCTTTTGGATCTGTGGTGACATGAAAATCAGATCCAGGCTTAAAGGCAACTGGTCAGGGGAATGTGCCCTAGCAAAGGCTATAATGCCCTTACACATATTGCCACTGGAAGAAGCAGAGATACAACAGATACAAGAGATCCAGTGGCCCACAGCCCAAAGGCAGTTATGACCCACATGTATATTTGGATGCCACAGGACAACCACGAGGGGTGCCTGATGAATTTAAAGCTAGGGATCAGGTAAAGGCAGGATTTGAGTCAATCATACCCCAAATAACAATCAATAAGAATGTGGAATGGATAAACTATATCTACTATAACCAACAGGAGTTCATTAATGACACTCGGGATGCCCTAAAAGGCCTAGCCGAACAAGTAGGGCCCACCTCAATCATTGCTTTCCAAAATAGAATGACTCTGGACATGGTTCTAGCAGAGAAGGGAGGAGTTTGCAGGATGATTCATGACGTGTGTTGTACGTACATCCCTAACAATACAGGACCAAACGGGAAGGTGACCTTAGCCATTAAAAGGTTGGATGATCTTTCTCAGGAGATGAAAAGGAACTCGGGAATTAAGGACCCATGGGATCAGTATTTTTCCTGGATGAGTGGATGGCAGCGGTCGTTAGCCAAGCAGGAATGGTGTTGGGGGTAGTGGTCTTAGTCCAGATACTAGTAGTGATGTGTGTCATTCCTTGCATCAGGAAACTGTTGTCTAAAGGGATAGATCAGGTGGTACCTGTGCTCGCTTACTTGGAGGAGGATGGTTCACCATGCACGGACGAGAATTCCATAACCAGTGTTCCCCCAATGAGAACAATTGTTCACAGGGCTACGAATTGACCAACAGACCATAAAATCACACCCACAAGGGGGGACTGTGAGAGCAAGGTGTGAGGCTTTCTCAGGGGTGACCATTCTTAGTTTCCCAGACCCTAGAACCTCTTTCAGCTCTTATCCCTCCTATTTTAGGACAGGTGTTTGTTTAGAGAGCAGGCTAGTTGTCGGGGGTCGAGAGTAGCTCGTTAAAGCTGACCAACACCCGCAGACAGGGACCCAAGTTAGATTAAAAGTCATAGAGACAGTTAGGGACCATCTCCCCATCCTTACCTAGTGACAGGGAGGAAGTGGATCGAAGAGATTCTAATGTTTTTAGAGGGGACTGTCAAGTTGATGATTTAGGGAAAAAACATTGAAATCAGTTCTATCATCATATCTTTAGCATGTTCTCCAGGTATTGTGTTCTAACTGCTCTATATTCGCCTTTAGTGCAGATATTTTCTACACCGCTTTCCTTGAAACAAGATGCATTGCCTGCTTACAGTAAGAGAATCAAGGCCTCCCTCCTCCCTTAGATTATACAGAGGAAAGTTCGGGAATGTGTCTTATCAGCTAATGCTTAATACGCTGATGCAAATTATAATCTGTCTCTTAGCGACCGCCATTTAACCAATCATATAGTGATAGAATAGTCATGTGATTAAAAAGTTCTAGTGGACTGTAACTCGGTGTGATTAAATCAGATTTATACCCCAAATCCGAACGGTGTGGTGTGTATCTCTCGAGCTGTCGACAGCTGTAATAATAATATAATTCGGATGGAGACATCTAATTGGATAAGGAGTAGAGAGAAAAGATACTTCTACACCTAATTTATCATCCTGACACACTCTACAGGAGAGAGAGGACCCCGGCCATAAGCTTACACTTACAAGAGAGAGCCCGCTGCATAAACTTACACTCTACAGGAGAGAGAGGACCCCGCTCAACATAAGAGCTTACACTCTACAGGAGAGCGACCCTGCTGATCATAAGATCTTACACTCTACAGGAGAGATACCATGCTGATCATAAGAGCTTACACTCTACAGGAGAGGACCCCGCTGATCACAGGAGCTTACAATCTAAGTATTGATGGTCTGGGAGAAGTGACTTGCACAGTTACAGTACAGCACATGGGAACCAGAGCAACCACTCTCCCTTTACTTAAATGAATAAAGACAACAGTCAATGTGGGTAATCAGGGGCAGCGGATAATCAGGGGCAGCGGATAATCAGGGGCGCGGATGCTCGGGCGCACGGATAATCAGGGGCAGTGGATAATCAGGGGCGCGGATAATCAAGGGCGTGGATGATCAGGGGCGCTGTGTTTATTCGGAGTCTCCTGAACACAACCAATATTTCAATTCCACTGAAATCAATAATAGCCAATGCTCAAAAAATATTCACTGGCCGCGATTTCAATGAACCCAGTGTCTACCTAGAGAGACCTTGGCGACCAACCTCTGAATACAGATTTTGTGAGAGGGAAGGGAGGAGGGATTCGCTTCGTCAGAGCCGCTCTGTCCTGGCCAACATATTCGGTCAGGCTTCTGTTAGCCCCGAGTCCAGGTCCCACTGCCCATAAATCAAAGCGGAGCTTCTAACTCTGCTCCCCATGTATCTGCAGCTTCTGCTCGCTACCTGCTCGCGGCAGTTGCTTTATAAGGGAGGGGGGGAGGACACTGGTCCCGTGAACCTCGCCCCTGTACATGTATTATTAACAGGGGTCACAGAAGACGTTCTCCAGACCAAAGGGAACACTATAAAGGAGGAGGAGCCCAATAGGGGAGACAAGCATATTTGGTCAGAGCTGGCTTCTCATACATCAGTCTGAATGAACTGGGCACATGGTAGAGGTGAACGTCTTCTCAGACCATATTGGACCATGGACCTGGCTGCCGCTATGAATCCACCACTTATTCCTCCTTGTGCAGTTTCCAGATGTATAGAAGAAGGTACAGACGTAAATGATGGGACGGCTCAGTCCAGTACAAAGTTTTTGTTTTTCCTACAGTCGTAGATAGATGAAGAGGTTTCTTATATCTAGAACTACAGATCAGGGATAAAGGAACCCATGAGAGAAGAAAGGACAATATGCAGAGAGAGTCAGGCCGCGTGGTCGGAATAAGGAGCATTTAACTCTGAAGGAATAAGAAATCACGTGACCAATCTTCTCTAACAAGAGTAATGAAGTCTGTGGTTTCCCGGAGCAGAGCGAGACTTTGGCCATGTAATAATGTAAATCTGTCAGAAACATGAAAAACTCGTCCCCTTCTGCTGAAAACTGCTCCTGCTTCAGAAGTGGTGAAAGGAAAAGTTTAGGGTGTGCCGTAACTGGTGAATTTCCATGACAAGCTGTGGTTGTCCACACCAAAACAGGAGAGGATGAAAACTTTGTTCTAGTGATACCTGTGCTAGATCTGTTATGCTGAGACTGTAGCCTCAGTGGAGTGACACATGACCAATCTCTGCCTCTGGAGGAGGTGTGGACCTAGTGGAGTGACACCTGACCAATCTCTGCCTCTGGAGGAGGTGTGGACCTAGTGGCGTGACACCTGAAGTAGCTCTGCATACGGTGGGACTGTGGACCTAGTAGAGTGACACCTGACCAATCTCTGCCTCTGGAGGAGGTGTGGACCTAGTGGCGTGACACCTGATGTAGCTCTGCATACGGTGGGACTGTGGACCTAGTGGAGTGACACCTGACCAAGCTCTGCCTCTGGAGGAGGTGTGGACCTAGTGGAGTGACACCTGACCTAGCTCTACATATGGTGGGACTGTGGCCCTGGTGAAGTGAAGCCTGACCTAGCTCTACATAGGGTGGCCTGTTGCCCTGCTGGAGAGACACCTGACCAATCCCTATGAGAAAAAAAGACTTGAATCCACTGTGGCAGTTTACTGTTCTGATCAGGTGCAAATGATCAGATCACCGTGATCTGTGTTTATTTGGAACAACGCGTTTTGTGTATGTATAAAACACTTCATCAGGTTCCTTTCAGCCATTTGTTACATAACGATGTTCTATAGGTCATAGGTGCCCGGGAACTAACGCTCAACCTGTTTCATCATCTTTACACATTATTATAAGTAACAAAACCCCTCCAACCCTCATATTAAATTGTTACCAATACAGAAATATAAAGGTTACAATGTGTAAAATATTTTTTATATTTGATACTAATAAGCAGAATCCAGACCCCTCTGATGCTTTTATCACTATTGGATTTCCCACCGGTAGATGACATGGTGGGATCTTAATCTGTGGATCTGAATTCTCTGTCACCAATGAGATGTCCCGACGCCGGTTCTGGAGCCGGGGGTCAGATCTGGTTTCTACAGCTCAGATGGTTTCTGATTTTACATTTTTCTCCTGATTTTTTAGAGATAAAAGTGTTTGTAACATGAAGGACATGAACGACCCCTTGGTGCCCATATTTGTCACTTTCTATTTTGCCCTATTTATAAACTTGGTATTGATTCTACTTGGAGTGACCGGTTCTTTTATCATGCTGGCTCTTCAAAAAGTGATTCCTGTTTTTTCGGTAATTGATTGATTAAGAAAGTTTCTTTACTCAATAGGCACCAATGTTCCTGTAATTTTTGATTTTACATGATTATCACCACAGCTTTTGATTTTTTTTTTATAATTTTACTTTTCTTTCTATTTAAATTGTTAGATTCCTGGTGCTGCAATAATGAATCTTCTGTAGGGAGACGCTCTTTCTGTGTTAGTCCCTTACTTTATAATGCCATGAGGAGATCCTTTCTCTTTTGGTGTCTCTGCTATGATTGCTGCTTGATAGTGTTGAGCGATTTTTATCGACAAAGTTGAAATCGGCAAGGTTTTTATGGTGATCGAAATTTTCAGATCATGCGATAATTAAGGTTAAAATCTGAGCATCATCTATTAAGATCGCGCCTTTTTCGGCGCTTCCTGTCATTTTGGCGGCCAGCAAATCAGATTACAGAATAGAGCAGGGTGAGCTGTGTGTGCGACGTCATGACTGGGATGTGTATGGTTGCGATTGGCTGGAAAAATCACATGACCTCGTTTTACATAGAACAGCGTTTCCTGTTTCAGCCTCATTGTCTCTCAGCGTCTCATAGGGATAGGACCTGCGCTCTGCCTGTGGCCAAACAGCTCAGCGAAATTAGTCTATTTCTGAAAGAAAAAACCTTACTATTGCTGTGACCCTTTCCCAATTTATTTAAATTTAAAAATTTTGAACTTTTTAGTATTGCTAGAAAATTTTAAAAGCGCACCCTTCCGCGGGAAAATTTCCCCGGGCGGGGTGAGGGGGGGGGGGGCCCCCCCCGCGGGCGAACCCAGACAAGCTCCATCTATAAAAAAAAGGGATAAAGTTTCCCAAAGATTAGTGTGGGACTTTGGGTAGTGCAGAATTTCTTTTTTAAAAAAAATTTTGCATTGAAATTTTTCCGGGAAAATTTTGGGGCAGCCTAAAACTTACTTTGGGAAATACACATCATTTCTAGTAACTGCGGTCTCTTTTTTAAGCTGCAAAAACCCACTTTTATTATCATATACATTTCAGAAGGTTTTTTCATTTTAAATTTTACCCATTCCCCTGTTTGAAAATTTCCACCTTGCGTTAAATTACAATCCGGGCAATTTTTGTAGTCAAAAGGTTGTTTGTTGCCAAAAAAACCCGTGTATCATAAAAAAACAAAAACAGATACGTTTTTTTTTGGGACTTTTGCACCCCCCAGAAATTGTTCCATTGACGCAGCATTACGTAAACCCTTTAAACAAAAAATTCTATATTCCCCACAGGTGAAATTTGAAAGGTGAAAAAAAAATACCGTTTTTATAGGGAAAAACAAAAAAATTTTTACGTGTTTTTTGTTTTTTTGCACACCCAGCATTTTTTTCATTGAGGCAGCTCTACGTAAATTTTTAAAACAGAAAATTCTATTTTCACCCGGTTAATTTAAAAGGGTGAAAAAAATACCGTTTTTTATCCCAAAAACAAAAAAAGTTACTTTGTTTTTTGACTTTTCCCAAACCCAGTTTTGTTCATTGACGCGCTTTTGGTAAATTTTTAAAACAAAAATTCTAAAATTACCAAAGGTGAATTGAAAGGTGAAAAAAAAATTCCCGGGTTTATTTACCAAAACATAACGAAACGTTTTTTTTTTGCACTTTTCCCCAGTCCAGTTTGTTGATAGAAAACCTTTGCATTTTTAATTTTTTTGGAATCCAGAAATTTTTTTTTTTGTTTTAAAAAGAGTGATTTGAGAAGAGTGTAAAATTTGGGCCGGTCTTTTAATAAAGTTTTCCAAAATTTATTCCAAAACCTTCTAAAATTTTTTATATTTTTTGAAAAAGGGGGAAATGCAGGTGGAAAAGCGAGCAAAAGGTGGGTGGGCACATGGAGGTAGAGAAAACGAGAAAGGTTTGCTCCTTCCCAGTGCGGGGCGACAAAAACGAATGCCAGCGGTTTCTTTCGGGTTGCAGGACCGTCAGGCCTGCCCGCGGGGTCACCCCCTTTGGGAAATCTAAGTAAGGGAAACATCGAAACCAATTTTGTCCTTCTTTTGGTTAATCCCAACCTCATCTAGCGGGCTTACCCCCCTCGCCCCCCACCCAGGGCCCCAAAATTTGTCTTAAACAGCATCACAGCACCCTTTTCCAACATGAAGCACCCCCCAAATTTTAAAACTCGTGTACCCCCATTTGTGGTTAATCCATTGTTGAAGACCTTTTTGAGGGAAAAAATGGGGTTGGGGGGTCAGAAGGAATTTAAAAGATCAAGGGGGGATGATTTGGGTCTGCCCCTTAAGCCCAGTTACTGATGCCAACAGAGGGGGTAAGGAACCCGGTAAAAGGGGTAAAATTTTAACGGGCGGTCGCAACCCTTAAAGTCCCCCCTTATTGTACCCGCAGCTTCTGGATGCAAAAAGTGAGAATAAACCATTTTAACTGTGTTGATGATGATGACGACATTGGGATCCACCCTGGTCTTTTCCGCAAAATTTTTGGGCTTGCGAGCGCTTCTTCAGGGGACGGGGGGAAAGGGACGTTGGGGTATTTGCAATACGGGTCCCGCCAAAAAGGGAGAGGGCGGTTTTCCCGCAGAATCCATGATAAAAAATTTCCGCCCCACGGTCACGAAACCCCCGTTTCCCCTTTACGCCTAAAAAAGGCCCCGGGACCTCTAAAGCCGGGGCCTTTTTTGTGCAAGCCTCTGTTTCACCCGGGGATGTCATATGCCGCCTTTAGCGAAAAACGCTTAATTTAGAGGCAAGGACCTTAATGGTTAACCACCCCCAACATGTCTAGTCACATGCAGCAAATTTGCATGATTTTGAAATGGGGGGAAACCCAACGGGGCCCAAAAAGGGCCGGGACCGACCCCGGGGGCCCTCCAACCATGTCACACCCTCTGTCTCCGCCCCCTCTTCCTCCCCCCCACCAAGTTTTTTTTCCCTAAACTGCCCATGTCTCTCAGAGTCATGATCGGGATCAGGTTCCGCTTCACCTCCCCCGCCCCCCGGAGTACCCCCAGCCCCACCAGGGGACCCTTTCCAAACCCCTTCTCCTTCTTCATTTTTGGACGACCTGCACGCCGACAGGGGCCCTTCTAGCGGGCCACCCTTCCGTCTTCCGGGTTTGGGGGAGCAGAAAAAAAACACTTTAACCCAAACCCCCCAAAAACCAAAAGCCGAAAGTCGGCATTGCCGGGTTTTTTGGGCCTTTGGAAAAAGTTCCCTTTTCCCGGGTCTGGTACACAGAGGGGTTCCCCCACGTAAAGGGCCCTCGCCCCCCCAATTACCAGTGCCGGCAGGATTTCTTTGCCAGAAAAGCCTTTCCCTCCCCCTGGCCAGCCACGTGCCCCTTCAAAAATTTTAAAAGCCGTTGTCTGATTGTGCCCGGGGGAAAAGTCCATCTCACCGACCATGGATATAAGCACGGCCAAGGCCCAAAATCTCTGTGCAGCTAAATGGGGGGCCCTGGGTGGATGTCTTGGGGGTGACGGGGGCTCTCCGGCCGGCGCAACGCTTTTTCAAAAACGCAGGGATTTTTTGCGGGCTCTTTTCCCCCAAGGTCCCCCTGGTGGCTTTTCAATCCCCAAAGAGACACCACCGGTTAAAATTTTAATTTCCCCTTTGGAAACCGCCAAACACCCCGGGTCGGGAGCTGGGGAAACGGTCTCCGAAACGAGCCCGGGAGCGCGGGGCGGGGTGACAAAATTTTGTGCCGGGGCAAGGTGGTGGCGAAAACCCGGGCGAAATTTCGGGCCCCCCTTTAAGATGGGTTAGGCTGGAAAAACATCCCTTGCCGGGCACTTTTTCTTGAACCTTTCTTTCCAGAAATTTTTCCTAAAGAGCTCCCCGGGGTCTGGACTCCCCTGCTGAAAAAGGCCGAGGTCTGATTTCGCCATTCCCCGCTGTTTCGCCCCTTCTTCGCCCCCGCCTGGCTGCTTTTGCGCGTCAGCTGGGCCCCCCCAATCACCGTCTCATTGTTGCGGGCAACACGTTTGGGAAACCAAACCCTCCACATGCCCCCCCATTGGGGGAGCAGCGCAATCCCATTACGCAAAACAAGGGGACACAGGGGCCTGAAAAGCAGGGGGGCGGACCTCGGGGTGGTTGAGCCCCCGAGAGTGGGGCGGTAAAAAAGAGCTCTGAAACCCCCTTTTTCCCATTTAAAAAGAAGCCCCCAAAAAATGGTCAGGGCGGACGATTCCCCCCTTGTCAGCATGAGCATTGTGGGGATCTTTTTCGGGAAAGATCGTTTGGCACTCTAAAAATTTCGGCCCCGCCCGGACGGGGGAGGAAAACGGACACAGATGCAAAACACGGAGACTTTCCTCCTTCAAATCCAAAAGGGCCCCCGACAGTTTCCAATTTTATGGGGTTCTTCATTAGGCGGGGTTCAGGGTCCGGAGCAAGTGAAAGGGGCGGCACCTCACTCTCAGGGGCTTTCATCTGAGGCAAGTCGGGGCGTGTTGAGCGTGCCGGAGGCCCCGGAAAGGGAGGAGGGGGAAAGGGGGGTATTCCTAGACACCGACGTCCCTCCCTTTGGGAAAAAGGGGGTTGGGCCCGGGGGAATTTGAGGCAGAGGGGGGAAGAGGGAGTTTGCTGGGGAACCTCAACCCAGAGGTTTGGGGAACTCGGCCCCCACCCCTAAACAGGGTTGGGGGTTTGGGATCCCCCCCTTTTTCCTTTCCAACATGTTTCCCCGCATTAAGGGCCTAAAAAAATGAACAAAAAGGTTACGGGGTGGCCACCCCCCGGGTTTCCCCGGTAAAAACAAAACTCAGAAATTTTTTCCTTCCCCCCAACCCAAATAAGAGTAAAATGCGGGAAATGGAAGCCCTTTGGGCTGATTGTTTAAAAACTGGAGACACTGTTGCGTCGGCCTTTCACGTTTTTAAAAAGCCCACGGGGGAAACCCAAACGCCAGCGATTCGGGGGGAACCAGCGGATGGAGGGGGGGCCCAAGTAGCCGTAGCGGAAACCCCAAGCGGGGAAAAGGGTGGGGCAAAAAGCCTAATGGGTCCCCTCTGGCAATTTTTAAATTTACCACCTCCCCAAATGCATCCAATGAAAAAGGGCACACATCCCCCCACACAGAACCGCTTAAGATCATGGTGCAGGGCCCTTTTCTGGTCCAAAAACCGATTTTTTTTTTATTTTTCCCGGACCCCAATAAACTTCTGGGTACCCAAATTTGGACGAATGGCCCGAGGGGGGTTTCCCCCACGCCATAGGGTTTTTGCCTCCCCACCAACCCAAAGGGGTTATCTAGGGACCTTCCAACGGGGGGGAGGATTCCTTACAGAAAAACCACCGGCTTTCAAAGAAAATTGGACCTTTTTGCTTTCTTCAAATGAATCGGGGCATGGATCTCTGATGATTTTTGGGGCCCCCCCAATTTGGGCCGAGGCCACCAAAATTATTTTGCGGGGTCTATTTTCACTTCCTTTTCCAAACAGAAATGTTCCTCTTGAAAAACTTATTTTAAAAGGTCTTTTCTTACCTGCAATTTTTATTCCCCAATTCCCAAATTTAAATTTTTGGGGGTTTTGCTTTTGAGGAGGATTTAAAAAACACCAAAGGGGTTTTTCCATGACAAAACCATATTCCATTTATTTTCCCACTTTAGAATTTTTCACTTTTGGTCAATGGTTTTGGGGTCATGTTTCCCTCAAAAATTTTTTTAACGGGTGGTGAGAATCATATTTAAAAAATTTTTTTGGGGGTCAGGGTTTGCTGTGAGATACAGAAATTTAATCATGGACCTTTGGAACGGGAATTTTGGGCTTCTAAGTGGAAATTTCCCTTCCTTTCAAAATTTTTAAAACAGTGGCGGAGAAGTCATTTTTTAAAATTTTTTGGGGGTTTTCATGTTGCTGTGAAAATACACCCAATAATCAGGGGTCCTTTGGAACAAATGTTTTTCAAAGTAAAATATTTCTCCTTCAAATTTTTTAAACAGGGCTGAGAAGCCTTTTTTTTAAAAAATTTTTTGGGGTTTCATGCTGCTTTAAAAATGCGAAAATACAACGGGTCCAATTCAAAAAAATTTTTTTTCCCTAATAACAATTTGTTCTTCACAATTTTTCAAAAGGGGTCTTCATGGGTTTTTGAATTTTTTGGGGGCTTTTTGGCTGCAAACTTGCACTATACTACAGGTTTCCTATTCAAAAAAAATTGGGGGGTTTTCTAACAGACATTTGTTCTTCAAAAATTGCCCAAAGGGGCTAAAGGGGGTAAAGTTTTTGGAATTTTTGGGGGGCATTTTGCTTTGCCCATGACTTTTTATACAGGCCTTTTCCCAAAAAATGTTGTTTCAAACCCGGACATTTGTTTTTTTCACAATTGCCAAAAGTGGCTAAAGGGGTTCATTGCTTTGAATTTTTGGAGGCTTTTTGGGCTGGGGGAACAGGGCACCCTATCTACAGGCCCCAATTCTAAAAAATGTTGTTTCAAACCCAAGACTTTTTGTTCTTTCACAATGGTCAAGAGGGGCCCTCAAGGGTGTGGGCTGTCAAAACAGGAATAGGTAGGCACTGTTTTAAAGGACACATATTGCAAATGACTTGTTTTTGGGGAAAAATCTTTAACATACTTTCAATCCCTTTTTTGAAAAAAACAAAAAAACACTTTAATACTATTAAAAAAGAGAAAAAAGACATTGTGGGATCCCATTTTCCCAATTTTTAAAAAAGTGGTTTTTTTAGAAATTTAAAAAACTAAAAAACTTGCATGTCCCCAAAAAGCTGGGAAAAACATTCCTCTGAATTTTACAAGGGGGGGTTTCAGGAAACTTTACCCTTTGGGGGTTATTCGAGGGGCATGGAGTATGGAGAGGGACAGAGAACCAAAATACAGGGGGACCATTTCCTCCCCACGTTTATAAAATAAAAAAAAAATGCCAAAATAAAGGGGACCTGGGTGTAACCGGGGCGTTTAAACCCCCAGTATTTCCCAAATGAAGTCAATTGGTCCACACTTATACGGGGGGGCAAGCGTACCCGGTAATTTACTGTGTACAAAAGGAAGGCTGGGTTCTCACCCCTTTCCGCACTCTGTTCAGCACGACAGTTTTCGTTGCTGCGTAAACAGGGCATTTTAAAACCCGCGTGTTAATTTTTGACGGGGGGGGGGGAAAAAGCAAAACCCCGGGCTTTCCCCCAAACCCCACCCCCTGTAAAACCCCCCCCTGGGTCATTTTGTGGGCCCGGACAGGTTTAGTCAATGGGCCATGAAACTAAAATGGTGGTTTTTAAAGACTCCTTTTTTCTGGAATTTTTTAAAAAGTGGGGGCATGCAAAGGGTTTGGGGGGTCATGCTTTTGGGGCCCCGACGGTAAAAATCAAAAGTCCCCTGAAAATAAAATGGTGGTTGAAAGACCCCCTTTTTCCCCGGGACTTTTTAAATGTTGGGGGGCCCCTGCAGGGTTTTGGGGGTTTTTCCCGGGCCCCGGGGCAGGTATAGTCAAAGTCCCTGAAAATAAAAAGGGGGTTTAAAAAACTCCTTTTTCCCGGGGACTTTTGGAAACTGGGGGTCATGAAAGGGTTTTGGGGGGTCATGCCCGCGTTCCCGGGCAGGGTTTTTCAATGTCCATTTTAAGTAAGATGAAGGGGTTTAAATCTATCTGCCTTTGGCAAATTTTTTAATTTTTTGGGGGATGCAGGGTTTTAAAGGGGCCGGGCTGTGGTACAAGACAGGGGTTGTAATGGTCCGTGACTTTTTTTTTTTTTGGACTTTTTTTAACCAAGTGTTTTGCCCTTAAAAAGCACTTTTCCATTTGGGCGGGTTTTGGATTTTAATTTCAACTTCTCCAGCCTTTGGTTGTTAAAATGAAGGGGTTTTTGCTCTCCCAAAGGGCTTTAAAGGGGCATTTGCTTTATTTAAAAAATTTCTCAAATATTTGAAAAAAACCCTTTTTGATAGGGGGTCGACTACATCGATCTCAAAAAGCCAACGGGGAATTGTCAACACTACTGCTTTTACATGAAGACTTGGTTTATCTGGCAAATTTTTTTTTTCTCCTTTGTTTTCCTTTTAGGGTTTTTTTTTTTCTTTTTTTTTTGATAGCAGCTCCCGAAAACTTAAATGTCCCTTAGGATCCCTTGGGTTTTAAAAGGGAAAATGGTCCAAAGTAGGGTTTTGCCCCCCTTGCGGGGGACGGGAACAAGCTAGTGACAGAATGCTGTTTTTCCCCCTGTTCCCCTTTTTCTGTAAAATGCTAGAGTTTTTAGGGGCATTTAAACCCCCAAAAAACCCTTTTTATTGACAGGGGTTGGGGGGGGGCCACGCCCCCCAAAGGCTCCCTGCCCCCCTGACAGTTATTCACATGGGTTTAAACCCATTCAAAAGTAATAGGTTTGTCAGTTGAGGTGGGCGGGGATAGCCTCAGGTGGGCGAGGTTTTTAAAAAAACTTACTTTTTGAAAAGACTCCCTTTTTGGTGAAAACTGCAGATTTTGGGGACTAATACTCGAAATCTAAAGCATCTTTTCCCAAAAAAGAGACAACTTAGATTTCGCTGACATTATCCCAAAGGGCCTTTTTTTTGGGTTTGGGGAATTTTCCCGTCCCTTGACGGGTGATTTGATGAAAACTTTTTGTAGACAAGGGGCGGGGGTTTATGGCTGGGTTTCGACCTCTAACACAGAAAATAGCGCAAACCCCCAGTTTTTTTGGGGGGACGGCCAAGGCCAATTTTTTAGGGGGGATTTAAAACCCGCCATTCTTCTTTCCAAAAAAAGTTCCCGGGGAAAAAAAATATAGAAATTTTGTAAAGGCCCCTTCGAAAGGCGAAACCGCCCTTTTCCCCGAGGAGGGTTCTCCCGGGAACAAAAAATTAGGGTCAGAAGCGAAGGGAATGTTTGAACTTTGGTTGGAAAGGAAGGAAAGACTATACAGGACAAAATTTGAAGCTGAACTCTTCCGATTTGGAAACAAATCTGGTAAAATCTTAGCGAGGTTGGCCAGAGTGCAAAGAGGGCGAAGGGGAATCACATCCCTTAGGACTAGAGAGGGCATAGTTACCACAAACCCGAGAAACATTAATACCCTTTTTAGGAATTATTATAACATTTTATACCAAGATACTGGGAGAAATCTTACTGATAAGGGGGTAGAGTTCTTGAGGCAATGTCGACTACCAAAAATTTCGGAAGAACAGAAAGCATTCTTAAATGCTCAAGTTACTCCGGAGGAAGTTCAGAACACGATTAAATCTCTGGGAAATGGGAAAGCTCCAGGCCCGGATGGATATCCGGCGGAGTTCTACAAAATCCTACAGGAGCAGGTATCCCCAATTTTGTCACATTATTACACTAGGTTGTTAGGCAGTGATAATATCCGTTCTGAGGCGAACCTAGCATACATTAAAGTGTTGCCTAAGCCGGGGAGAGATGACGCAAGTGGAACCCTATAGGCCAATATCACTGATCAACCAAGATTTAAAAATAGTCTCTAAAATAATGGCTAATAGATTGGCGGTTATCCTCCCAAATTTAATAGGCAAATCACAGGCAGGGTTCGTGAAGGGCAGGGCTGCGACAACGAATATTAGGAAGGTAATCGGGGCATTGGACGCGCACGTAGCGACAAGGGGGGGTAAACCAACCACGGCTCTAGTGTCATTGGACACTGAAAAAGCTTTTGATTCCGTAAGGTGGAGCTGGTTGGAATTGGTACTGGACAAGTTTGGCTTCCAGGGGGAATTCCGCTATTTCATTTCCTCACTATACAGAAACCCAAGAGCGGCAGTCTACACCCCGGGCTTCAGGTTGGACACCTTCAATCTAGAAAGAGGTACGAGGCAAGGCTTTCCTCTATCTCCCTTGCTATTCAATCTAACTTTAGAGCCCCTGTTACACACATTGGAACAGTCACAAATTTATAAAGGTATCCAGATAGGAGAAAAGGAATTGAAACTGACGGCTTTCGCGGATGACATCCTTCTTTTTATGGGCTCACCAGGAACCCAGCTAAGTAAAGTCCTGGAGTTATTGGAGCACTTTGGCTCTTTCTCTGGCTATCACATTAGCTCCGTGTGTACCACGCTGCTGCCTGCTGCCAGCCAGACCGGACTCTCGTGCCCGCTCTGGTCTCGGGCTTCTCCCGCTGTCTCCCTCCTCCTGCGAGCAGTGTTCCCAGGGTTGAATGGTCGTTAAATCTGTTGGGTGAGTGCTATGCCGTCTCGGAGCTCCACTCCGCACGTCACCCCATGAACCGGAAGTCCAAGGGGTTAATTTTATAAGTGAACAATATTCCCCAAACATTCAGATCAAGTTGTCTAATACAATCCTTTGCTTCATTAGGTGATCCACTCCATACCAAGAACACATCTCTGAATCTATGATAAATAACAATTTATTGGTGATATTTTGAGTTGTATATTTGTTCGCTTGAATAGGTTAGCATAGGAGGGAGCGGCCTATGTCCCCATCGCGTCCCCATCCTCTGCCTATATATAGCCTCTTTCTTCAGGAACGATCTTTGTCCTGCAGTTAAATTGACATCATTATTTAAAAAAGTAGCTACAGACTGAAGAGCTAAACTGTGTTCACTGTTACTATATAATGCATAGACTTCCAAGGTGATGAATATATTCTCCTCCCTGTACGGTGTATAGCTCAGTAATTTTATTCAATGCTCAGAGTCTCTCAAAAAAACTCAGTAATGTTCTTACATAGTCCTGTAAATACAGGTCTATGTAATGAGATAAATTTCTTGTGGAGCTCCCTATACCCGAAATTATTGGTCTCCCAGGGGTTTCCGAAGGTCTTTGTGTACCTTTGCCAAAAAATATGGATTTTTCAGATTATGATTTATAAGGAAATTCTGTTCTTTCTTATCTAATATGCCATATGTAAATGCTTTTTTGTATTTGCTTTTCCAACCAATTGGGTAAGATTTTGCTGTATCCCTGGAAATGTATCTTCCAATATTACCTCATAATAATCCCTGTCAGACAAGGTCCTATGTGCCTCCTTCTGATAATACGATAGATCCATTAAATCCGTACCCCCCCTTTATCGGCCGCCGGAATAACAATGTTAGTATTTTCTTTTAATGATTGAGTTGTTTTTCAGCTAAGGATCTTTTTCATACATTAATTTTTATTTTTTGATTTTATATTTAATTCAAGAAATTTGTTGTTCACCAATTCCAGAAAGGTTTGTCTATAATGTCCCTTAGATTGTTGGGGATGCAATTTGGATGGTACCTTAATCGGAATATATTTCCCTTCTCTTTGTTCTTTTTGTCTCCATTTCCATTTTTTTTTACCCTGTTGTATTCTGTTTTTTCCACTATATCAAAAAGGCAGGATAACGTTACTTTTCCTGACACGAATGAAGGTCACAAAATAGATTGAAGATATCTGTCTCCCGTGATGGGCAAAAAGAGAAGCCCTTTTGTAAAATTTTTGGGATGTATTCAGTTGGTAGTGAGATAATTTATAAATATTATCCTCTTTCCTCCCTTTATCTTTTTACATTTTTTTGTTGTTTTCCCCTTTTCAAACTTTAATTTGTTCTTATTTACTACTTTTTGGGGAAACTTTTTCCACGCGCAATTTTTGGTGGCCTTATTTTTTTTTCCCCCCTTTTAATTGCTTATTCCCCTTTTTTTGGGTTTGTTTTTTGAAATAATAAGTGAATTTTCTACCTCGGGAAACCAGGGTCGTTTTGCCTTTCTCTTCCTGTTTGGAAACTTATTGGTTGATTTCTTATGTTGGTTTTTTTTTAGAAAAAAAACGTTGGACGAAAAACCCTAAAAAAAGGCACAATCGCCTCTGGATTTTCTTTGCTGTTATCTACAGTCCTCTCGGTTTGTAAAATACCCTTTTGGGAACCCAGATTTTTTATTTTCTTTTTCCTCTCAAAGACAAATTTGTATTTTTTTTTCTTTTCCTCTAGGACTTTTTTCTCCCGGGTTTCCCTTAAACTCTTAATCCCAAAACATAAATGTTTCCATGGGGGTTGGGTTTGGGAAAAAGGGCCCAAAACCCTTCCCCATTTATTTTCAGAGAAAATTCCAAATTTGGGTTGGATTCAGTTTGGGGGTTTTTCCCCTTCTTTAACCCTTTCTATGATCGCATCATATTCCTCCATAACTTTTTAAATTTCTTCCCGTACTTGGTTTAACTCCTTAATGACCTCTCGCCAACTTTTGATGTTGGGGGCCCTTTCAGATATGAATATGGGTAAATACATTACAAGTGTAAAAAAAAAAAAAAAGTAACAGTTATCCCTGCATAGGATTCCCCCAAAAAAAAGAAAAGGAAAAAACATTAAAAAAAAAAAGTGTAGAAAAAATAAAATGAATCATAAAAAAAAATATTTCATAAAAAAAAAGAATTGCATATATGAAAACACACACAAAAAAACCCCCCAAAATATCAGGATCCACAAAAACCCTGATAACCCGTAAAATCATCTAAAAAAGTTTGTTAAAGTGAAAAGGGAATGGTTTTAAAAAAACAAATTTTAAAAAAATAAAAAAAAAAAAAACCCCTTTTAATTTCCCAAAATAACTTAAAATTTTTTCCCCCCAAAAAAAACAAATTTGGGCCCGAAAAAAAAACGAGGGGTCACACAACCCCCCTTCCTGAAAAAGAAAAAAAAAGTTATGACTGTTGAAAGGAAGGAGGCAAAAACTTTAAAAAAAAAAAAAAAAAAAAACTCCTCAGGGGTTTTCCTTTAAGGGTTGATTTAGTTTTTTTTTTGTCTCAAGTTCCAGGGACTATTTGAATAGTGTTCTCTTTCTGTTCACACTTCTCCGTGGAAGGATTCGGGACTTTTTTCCTGAGGATTTTGTTATCTATTTCCCCCTGCTTTTTTTTTTCGTTTGATTTTTAAAATTCTCTTTTTTTTTTAAACAAAAACATTAAATATTAACCCCCAAGGTTTTTTGGGAAAAAGCTGAAAACCTTGTGGAAAACCTTGAATCTCTTTATTTATGGTTTTTAATTTTTTTGTGGAAATTTTTTCCATTTTTTTTCAGAATTTTTTTTTTTTCCTGTTCTGTTATATGGTTTATAATGTCTCCTAGATTAAAATAAAACGATCTCCTCACGGCCTTATAGAGGGGACTAAGACAGAAAGAGCGCCCCCCAACAGAAGATCCATTATCGCAGCATCAGGAATCAAACAATTTAAATAGAAAGAAGTAAAAATTATAAAAAAAAATATATAAAAGCTGTGGTGATATCATGTACAAATCCAAAACATTACACAAACATTGGTGCCTATTGAGTAGAGACATTTTCTTCATCGATCAATTACCAAAAAAAGGAATCACTTTTCGAAGAGCCACTGCGATAAAAGAACCGGTCGCTGCACATAGAATCAATAGGACATTTATAAATAGGGCAAGTAATCGAGATAAAACATAGAAATAGAGAGGGCTGTGGCCCTGGTGGAGAGACACCTCACCCTGCATATGGTGGGGTTCTTGCCCTGGTGGAGAGACGCCTGACCTAGTTCTGCATACGATGGGACTGTGGCCCTGGTGGAGACACCCCTGACCTAGCTCTGCATACAATGGGACTGTGACCCTGGTGGAGAGACACCTGACCTAGCTCTGCATATAATGGGGCTGTGGCCCTGGTGGAGAGGGAACCCGACCCAGCTAAACATACGGTGGGGCTATGACCCTGGTGGAGAGACACCTGACCTAGCTCTGCATACAGTGGTACTGTGGCCCTGGTGGAGAGACACCTGATCTTGCTCTGCATACGATAGGGCTGTGGTGGAGTGACAACTGATCTAGCTCTACATATGGTGGGACTGTGGCTCTGGTGGAGTGACGACTGATGTAGCTCTGCATACGATAGGGCTGTGGCTCTGGTGGAGTGATACCTGACCTAGCTCTGCATACGATAGGGCTGTGGCCCTGGTGGAGAGACACCTGACCTAGCTCTGCATACAGTGTGACTGTGGCCCTGGTGGAGAGACACCTCACCCTGCATATGGTGGGGTTCTTGCCCTGGTGGAGAGACGCCTGAACTAGATCTGCATACGATGGGACTGTGGCCCTGGTGGAGAGACAACTGACCTAGCCCTGCATACGGTGGGACTGTGGCCCTGGTGGAGTGACGCCTGACGTAGCTCTGCCTATGGTGGGACTGTGGCCCTGGTGGAGAGACACCTGATGTAGCTCTGCATACGGTGGGACTGTGGCCCTGGTGGAGTGACAACTGACCTAGTTCTTCATATGTTGGGACTGTGGACCTTATGAGGTGACAGCTGACCTAGTTTTGCAAATGGTGGGGCTGGAGACCCCGGTGGAGTGACTCCTGACTTAGCTGTGCATACTGTGGGACTGCGGCCTTAGTAGAGTGAGTCAGGGACCAGAGCAGCAAAGTCAAGTGCATTAGAGATCTATGTAATGGGGCTTGGACTGGGATAGTTGAGGTATACAACTGGCTCCTTCATAAAACTCTCAGCAACTTTTAGATAACCAAGACCAATTCTCAAACTCAAGGCAGGGGGAAGATCTTTAGTCATCAGCCTGTGGGTGGGGGCAGGAGATTGGGCGAAAGAAGAAGGCGACTGAAGCAAGCACTGCATTAAGCTTTTATACACTTCTGAACAACGCAGACTTTTCAGCCAGGTGGACGGTAATGGTAAATGTATAGACTTCTATTCTGTATACTTCACTACCAGGAATAAGAAACCTGCAGGGGAGGATCCTTCTCTGCTGCGCAGCACTGAGACCAGAACTGAGCGGCTGGAGGTAAATGTATAGACTTCTATTCTGTATACTGCACTACCAGCAATAAGAAACCTGCAGGGGAGGATCCTCTTCTGCCTGAGCAGCATCGAGACCAGAACTGAGTGGCTGTAGGTAAATGTATAGACCTCTATTTTGTGCACCTCACCTCCAGGGATAAGAAACCTGCAGGGAAGGATCCTTCTTTGTCTGAGGACTGAGACCAGAACTGAATAGAACGATGTGTATCCCATTGAACCACATTGACCTTGTCCTTGTATTCAAGCCACATCCTTGATGTAGAACTTTAGCTATCAGACTGGCCCCGAAAGATCTTCCTCAGTAGCTGATAGTCTTTTACCAGAGGACAATAGTGCTGAGGGTGTAAAGACCGAGAGGCCCATTTCGTGGCTGGAGGCAGCACATTGGTGTGTATTCGGCACCACTCAGTCCTAAGCTCCATCAGGCGGACATCACCAAGGATGGCTGAGGGCACTCCTCAAAGGGTTATAAGTGCACCCATAGCTGCATGTTGAGGGACTGCACCTGGCTTCACATGACTTCAGACAGCCGGTTGGCGAGCCTCTCCTTCAGGAGTCCGGAACTGTGTCTCAGTTTTGACCTGTTATATTAAAAGCAAAATTTAATCTTCCCTCTTACAGATGCCGGACGGGTGGTGACCGCATTTTTTTCCAGCACATTCTTTTTTTCCCTTTTCTTGATGGTGCTAGTCAGGAAAATCCTTTGTATTTGAACTACTCACAAAAGTTCAGGATATTTGGTTGAAGTTTTAGAACGAATATATAAGTTCTTGAACACTCCAGCTCCCTCCCTCCCCTCGGAGAGGCGGTAAATGCCCCAGCTCCCGCCCGCGCGGTAATTCTGCTACTGATCTTTATTGTTTCTGAGGATCACGGATACAAATCCCTTATAGGGAAAAGTGATAAAACAGGTAAAAGGTAAAGAGAAAAAAAAACAAAAACAACCCCGTACAGCGCCCCTCTTCCCCTATACAAATGAGAATTGCCCAAAAGAAGATAACAAATACTCCTATTTGGTATCGCCGTGTGCATAATAACCGACTCTATAAATCTGTCATGTTATTTAACCTGCACGGTGAACGCCGTAAATAAAAACAATCACAGAATTGTGATCTTCCTTCATCCCGCAGCACATAAAACGGAACAAAGAGCGATCAAAAACTTAAACGCCAGAGTGGAGCCAAATAAAACGTCACCTCATCCCGCAAAAACAAAGCTCTTACACAGCTCTGTATATGGAGTAAAAAAAAAAAAAAAAGGATTGCATGATTTTCTTCACTCTGCCTTCCAAAAAACGGGTTTAAAACTGATCAAAAAGCCTTGTCCCCCAAAAATGATACCAATAAAATTGTCCACTCACCCCGGAAAAAACAGGCCCCTACACAGCTCCGTAGACAGAAAAATAAAAAAGAATTATGGCTCTCAGACTGCGGTGATGCAAAAACAGTGTTTTCCTTTTTGAATAAAAGTGTTTTTATTGTGTAAAAGCAGAAAAACAAAAAAAATATACAAATTGGGCACCACTGTGATCGTATCAACCTGAGTAGAGCTAGCAGGTCATTTATACTGCACAGTGACCACTGTGAAAAATAAAAACATTGTCAGGATTGCTGTATACTCATCCCACAAAAAAACAAGCCCCCACACAGCACCATATACAGAATAAAAAAGTTATGGCTCTCAGACTAGGAAGACACAAATGCAATTTTTTATAAATGCATTTCTAGTGTGTAAAAGTAATAAAACATTTAAAAAAAAAACCCTATATAAAATTTCTATGATTGTAAACGTACTGACCGCAGAATAACGTTATCCTGTCATTTATCCCAAACGCTGTAAAAATGAAACCCCAACAACGGCGGAACAGTGTTTTTTTTCCCCAATTTTCATGGTCCAATGCTAAACAAAAAAAACTATGCAACACCTGTGCACCCAAAAAGCACAATACACCCCTAGATGAGATCCATGAAGGGGACTAAATCCAAAATGGGTTGACTTCTGAAAGGTTTCACTTGTTCTAATACTTTGGGGGCTTTGCAAATGCAACATGACACCCACCAAAATCTGCTCTCCAAAAGTCAAATAGAGCTCCCTCCCTTGTACGTCCTGCCATGTGCCCAAACAGCAGTTTATAACCACATGTAGGGTATTGACGAACTTGGAAGAAATTGCGTAACACAATTTGGGGTGTTTCTTTATCCAGGATTCTTTGCAAAAATGAAACATTTTCAGCTAAATTTGTAGATTGTTGGAAAAAAATATTGTTTTTCCATTTTCACAGCCTAACACTAAAAAATTTTTTGTGACACACCTGTGGAGTCGATATACTCACTGCACCCCTGGGTATATTCCATAAGGGGTGTGGTTTCCAATATGGAGTCTTTTTAGGGTGTATATTAAGTTATAGTGCCTTAGGGCGTCCACAATCCTGGAATGGTGCCTAAAGAAAATCGTCATGAAAATGAGACCCCAGAGTCCGGTAGCAGCTGCTCCTCCTATTCTGAAGCTTGTGGTTGAGCCAAACAACGCACTGGGGCCACATATGGGTATCTTGGAAAACAGCCGAATCTTGGGAATCAATATTGTCTTACACTTCCCTGGTCACATCTACCGTGTTATTGTGAATAATGGGTAAAACTGAAAATCTGCAATCTGGGTATCTAACATGCAGGCCCCTCAAAGCCACGTCAGAACTGGACTGGTCCTTAAAAAAATTTGTTGCAAATTTCCTTGAAAATGTGAAAAATTGCTACTAAATTTCTAAGCCCCCTAATGTTATAAAAAAAAACACATTTAAAGATGATGCCAACCTACAGTGGACGTATGGCAGGTGCTAGCTATGAACTATTTTGGGTGGAATAACTCTTACAGGCAGAAATATTTTAAGTTTGAAAATGGCAAATTTTTCTCATTTTTCACAATATCTCTAAATTACATAGAAAGGTAACAGTGTCAAAAAGTTATTCCCACATAAAATGACAGGTCAGATTTAAAAAATGGTAGGTAGACTTCCGGGGACGGGACGCATGACGGCGGCCGCATTTTAGAGGAGCTCCGTTATGCTCTAGCAAATATCCACCCTCATCCAGAGCATCGACAACCCTGCTGCCACAAATAACCATCTCCAAGGCACTACTCAGCGCAGGGCACCAGAAGAGCTCCATTTGGACATCCTCGGTAGTCAGGAGGCGAGACACAGCCTTACAGGGCCGCAGGCGCGGATACGGGCCGGCGCACGGCAGACAGAGACCGCGGGCCAGCAAGGAGCAACTCTCATCGCGGCACCCAAGACACCGCTGAGAAGCACTGTCGGCTTCCCCCCGCCGGGAAACGACGCTGTGACCCACGATAACCAGGTCACAGCCTGAGACGCGGACCGGTGGAGAAGGAGGAACGAGCAGCCGAGGCACAAACTCCGGGAGCGGACGAAGACCCGCGAGAGAGCCGGGGACCGCAGACGCATCGCGGCAAGCCGGCCAGACAGCGCGACCGGCCGTGTGTGGAGGAGAGAGAGAGGACGGCGGTGAGCAGAGCGCGCGGCGCAGTCATCCTGCTACTGGAGACAAGGGGACAGGAGGATCAGGTGGGAGAGCGGACCCCGCGGCAACCGGGCACGGGACAAAAATCCCCACAGAGTGTGACAAGCCTGCTGCACACAATCGCAGGTGAGATCGTACAGGAAGGGGGGGCGTCCTGGACTTTTGAGACCTGAAAGCCCCTAGCATCGTTCCAGAAACGGGACATATTCACGTGGCGGGCCTAGTCGCCATTCTGAGCAACGGCCACAACAGCGGCAGTTGGAGTGGCGGGAAAGGCGGCCATTTTTTACCCCTAGCAAGAAAGGGCGCCAGAACCTAAAGGGTGTGCGCAGCGGCTAACACAGAAAGCACCTTTGCCTAATAAAAACAAACTCAGAGACTGCCACCTATCGTCGCATCAGTCACAGAGTCGCGGCGCTCCTTTCAAGTGCAGACACGCACAGAGAGAGAGACTTGCAATTGGCAGGCTCCCCCTGCACTGTACAAAATTACGTCTGACCTACCTGAAATAGTGTGCCGCACAAGCTGCTTTCAACACAGAATAGCATTGACATCTGCTAATTGACTCACCACCTAACGTGCTCAGCCACTCTTCTTAAAGAGACAGAGACACGTTTCATGACTAGGGGGAAGAGAGTCCTCTGCCTTAGGCTGATATATCTTAGGGTAAAAACCCCCTTGAGCTAAATAATACTTGCCTGCTGTGTGGAAATAGCCTGAAAGATCCCTCTCTACCAAAGAAGAGAACGAACTAAGCCCTAAGAGCACTGCTCACAGACATTGAGGGGACGGTATCCATACATTGTGCTGTAAAGCATAGCTTAATCATTTGAGTAGTGGCACGAAACTCAAACTGTGGTACAGACCTTCAGCCACCTCAACTGTGAAACACCAGCACCACCTACTGGTCACTGAACAAACTGTCAAACCACCAGCTATCCTTGCATCATAGGATGTCATTGAAGGGACTTCCATGAACAGATAACACCTGTGCATTCTCCGGCACGAAAACAAGCTGTCTCTCTCACCTCCTAACTCATAAGATACCATTACATAATGGAAAAATACCTCCGATGACAATCCCAGCCACACAGACAAGCCAAAAAACACTCCTAACGTATCGTCTTCTAAATATAACACGACCAAATCCAAACCACCTCAAGACAAAGAACAAAAAAATCACAACTCCGCCCTTGCCGCCAGCCATGACCTCACAGGAGTTGATTACAGAGGACGACATCACCCCTCCGAACCCCTCACCGGCGTCAAGTCCAATGGCGCAATATGAACGGGATGCAGAGCGCGCCGCAGAAATGTCCAAATAGGTAGCAAGAATTCTCACCCCATATTTTGATAAGAGAATAGATATGAGCCAATCCTCCATTAACACAGCCTTAAGCCAGATCACAGAGAACGCTCAGAAGATATGTGAACTGGAAGCCAGAGTATCATCCTGTGAAACGTCTGTACAAACCAATGAGCGAGAGATCTCCCAGTGCCAAAATGCAGAAATAATTCTTCGCGATAAACTAGAAGACTTAGAGAACAGGGAGAGGAGGAATAACCTCCATTTCATAGGAGTACCGGAACATATCACCAACGACAAACTTCAGAAATATCTGGTGGAGGACCTGGCCAAAGCCCTACGACTGGACCTCCCACCGGACCCCCTGCTCATTGAGAGAGCGCATAGAATTGGACCACCCAGGGGGGAAAGAGACAGCAGACCAAGACCAGTAATTGCCCGATACGCTAATTGGACAATCAAGGAGAAGGTGTTGCGAGCCTACAGAGCGACGAGATCACTACAAGTCAACAACACACCTATCCTGATATTCCAGGATTTCTCATCATCAGTCACGGAGAAGAGAAGAGCATTCACGCTGATTTGCCATCTCCTCTTTGAAAAAAATGTGAGATTTCAATTGTTGTATCCTGCGCGTCTGAAAGTGACGACAGATGGAAGACACACCGTCTACGAGGACCCAGAGGAGGCGCGCCGTCGTCTCTTCCCCTGACACGCCGGACTAATACATTGCCACCAGGGCAAGATCCTCTTGAATGCCTATGTGCCAGTAGAATGCTACTCAAGCAATATGTTACTAAACCAAAATTCTCTTGTTGATGAAACGTTTATTGTTATATCTTTTGAAGATGCAATACTCATACTGTGGATGTTGTTAACCCCTGTTTTTCTTTCCCAGTGTTTCCCACCCCTGCCTGTGGCCTGGGCACCTGACGCACCAGAAGACTTACACCCGGAGGCTCTCCCTGCTCGCTGGGACAGCGGATCCTCCATCTTGTGGATCAAACCAGCCATACCTGTGGGAACTCCGTCAGGAATAGGATGAGTAATTTGACAGAACATGCACACGATAACTCATCAAACCCCCAATGCATTAAAATAATTAGCTGGAATGTAGGGGGCCTAAACACCCCAGTAAAATGCAAAAAAGTGATATCCCATCTTAAGAAATTTCGTCCACAAGTCATCTTTTTACAAGAAACCCATTGGAAAATAGGTGAGGATAATTCCCTAAAAGCTCCATGGTTGGGAGAGCAATACACAGCATCATTCACCTCCAAGACCCGCGGAGTAGCGACACTATTCCACGCTTCAGTCTCCCCAGTGATCCATGCCACACATGCCGACCCAGAGGGTAGATATCTCTTACTAGAGGTCACCATTGATCGAGTTCGATACACGCTACTCAACGTGTACGCACCCAATCAACCGAACGCACATTTTTATGCGGAACTATATAACTTCTTACTGGGCAAGAATCTACATAACCTCATTGTGGGAGGCGATTTTAATAACACTCTCAATCCGGAACTAGATCGCTCGCCTAGCTCCTCTCACGACAAACGCTCTGTGACTAGCCTTTTGACACTTATAGATCACTTCGACTTATGCGACCCCAGGCGGCTCTTAAACGGCACAGCTAAAGACTTCACATTTTATTCTAACGTACATGGCAGTCACTCCCGCATCGATTTCTTTCTTATCTCATCCGGCCTCTTTCCGCGGATTCTGGAGACGGATATAGCTAATATTATGATCTCCGATCACGCCCCGATACATCTATCTCTGACCAACCCGGAAAGTCATGCTCAAATCAAAAAATGGCGATTCCCGTCATATATTATGAACTCAGAAGATTTTAAACAATATCTAACAACACAGTGGGCTATGTAGATGACAATTTAGAACATGTCTCGGAGGTAGGACTTTTCCGGCCCGCCTCGAAGGCGGTTCTTCGGGGCCACATCATTTCCTACTTAAAGCTGAGGGCAAAAGAATCCCGCAAAAAATATGCTCATTTAAACGCGGACTTGACCAAAGCCAACCGGGCATACATTACCGACCCAAACCCAACGACTAGAGAGAAATTCCTGGGGGCCAAACAATTAATGGAAACTTATCTACAGGGCCAAGCAAAATGGGGTATAGAGGCAATTAGGCATAAATTTTTCAAATGGGGCAACAAAGTTAGCTCCCTCATGGCTAGAGTGCAAAAACCACCATCGACCAAACGCCAGATTCTGGCACTACAAGACCCAGCTACTAATATCCAGACACGCACCCCTAGTGACATACAGAAACTCTTCGCCAAATACTTTACTGATTTTTATAAAGCATCCCCTTACGACTCTGCCACCACATGGCAATTCATGCAAAACTTGAATTTGCCAAAACTCCCCACCACTCTCAGGGAGTCTCTGGAGACAGAGATAACAGAGGAAGAGGTAACAATGACCATAAAAAATTTACCTAACAACAAAACACCTGGACCGGACGGTCTATCAGCAGAATATTACAAAATATTGTCACCTGATTTGGTTCCACACCTTACCAGATACCTGAATGGGGTTTATAGGGGACACTGCTTGCCGCCCGAGTTTGTAACATCGGAGACCATCTTGATACTGAAGCCCGGCAGGGACCCCGAGAGAATCCAGTCTTATAGACCGATCTCATTAATGAATCAAGACTATAAAATACTCACCAAAATCTTGGCAGATCGTTTGCAGGAGTTACTAGGACCACTGCTGTCTGAATCTCAGATGGGTTTTATTAAAAATAGACATTCAACCGTGGGGATAAGAATGGCAGTGGCGGCAACGATTCAGAATGAGAGGCAACAGCGCCCAAGGACAATGCTTCTTAGTCTGGATGCGGAAAAAGCATTCGACTCAGTGTCATGGGAATTCCTCTCGACCTGCTTAAGGTATAGAGGGTTTGGAGACCAGTTTGTGTCCTTTCTGGGCCGTTTTCAGTCGGACTGCCACACGATGCTGAATATATACTCATCATGCAATGTACCTTTATTAATGAACACACAGGTTATACCTTCGCTGCAGGTCCCCACCTGCTATTCAATATGCCTCCAATATTAGTGCAAATGGTATATATACAACGGTATGCTTCCGTAATAAAACATCTAAATTTTTATTCAAATCTTACATAAAAATTTGAATGTCGGCGGCGTGGCCTAGCCATGGTGGTGTGAAGAAGCAGCCTAGGGAGCTCCTCGTGCCTCTACCACCAATCCGGCTCCTTTCTCCAGCCAAAAGATGGCGAGAACTACCAAAAAGCAGAGGTCCAAGTCTGCCCAGCGTCCCGGTTCCACCAAGGGGGCCCTGGACCAGTTTTTTTCCCTGCCGCAGCCGCTTACCTCTCCGGCGGCAGGAGCAGCAGGGACTCGCCAAGATGGCCGCCGCAGCATGGAGACCCGGCCCGCGGCAGTTGCAGTGTCGACCGCGGTGTCTGCCGACAGCCTGTAGCCTCTGTCACTGCGACCCGCGGCTTCTCACGGGCAGTCGAGATCCGGATCCCCGGCATCTGGGGAATCCCCCGAAGGCTCTCCGCTACAGAGGAATGCCGACTCCTCACCACGCGGCGCGCTCACTGCGGCCGGAGCGCCGGCGCCTGCGCAACATCCACCCGGCCCTGCCTGCAGCTCACCAGCGGATCATGCACCCGGAGGAACCCGGCCCTCTGCACCTGCTGAGATAAGTGCCGAGGGGTTGGAGGGATTGGCGCCATACTCAGGGGCTCCCAGTTACCAGGCTAAGGGACTAGTGGAAGGGATGCCTATGGGACTCTCCCTGCATCAAAAGGGCCCCCTTACCATTAATCAGGAGGACATTTTGGCCATCACACAGCAGGATGGCTCTCTCTCTGGGGCTTCATTGGCTCTCCAGAACATACCTGCCGGCCCTATACTGTCCCCAGCTATACAGCATGCACCTCTAAGAGGCTGTCAGGGGGCTGAGCTCACCACAGGACCACTGGAGCACCCTGTAACAGGCCCAGCGCTACCTCCTCTGACCCAGCTTACCCCCATACCTGACTCCAGGAGCCCTCCTCCTCTTATTATTGCAAGCCCGGTCCCTCAATCCCCGTCATGGTCAATGGGGTCATCTTGGGGCACCTCTCCAACTCACAGCCAGATTCCAACCTCTTCTGGTGCTCTACAAATGTGCATTATGCAGGGTCCTGCACATCAGAGTTCCTCGTCCTTCGGACAGCTGCCTCACTCTCTGCTACCCATTCCAGCACCTAGTCTTGACAGCACACCGTCAGTGTTCGCTTTTTCTCCACATCATCCTTTTCAGGCTTATGCCTCCATCCCGCTACCTGGCTTGGCAGCAACATCAGAAGAAAATAGGCCGGCCACACTTGCGGATCTCCGTCAGATGGTAGAATCTCTCCCCTCCAGAGCAGACATCTCTGCTCTAGCAAAGCAGATTGTGGAAGGGTGTAAACAAGAATTCGCATCCTTTCGAACGGAGCTGGCATCCTTAAACTCTAAAGTGGAGGGACTCGACCAATCTCAAGCACAGACCTCGACTACTTTGGCCTCACTGAAGGAGGAAGTTTCCCAGCATTCCGCCCAACTCTTCTCCCTACAGCAGCACCTGGACGAAGTGGAAAACAGGAGCAGGCGGAACAATTTACGTGTCCGGGGTCTTCCTGACTCCATCCCGAACTCTGACCTTTTCACAGTGCTCTCTGAAATCTTTAATGATCTGCTGGGACGTCCGGCCACAGCCCATATTGAGATCGACAGGGCTCACCGGGCTTTAAGGCCGCCAAACCCAGATGACCCCAGACCTCGAGATGTGATCTGTCGGATCCATTTTTTCAACATGAAAGAGGATATCCTTTATGAAGCCAGGAGGAGAAAATCTGTGACTTACCGTAACACCCCTATTAGAATCCTACAGGATCTGTCCAGGCTCACTCTAGCCCAGAGATCAACATTGAAGCCAATCCTGGACGTTCTTAGGGAAAGAAATATCCCTTTCTATTGGGGGTATCCCTTTGCTCTCCATATCCGTATGGATAAGCAGACTCTTACGATTCGTTCAGCCAAAGATGTGCCTGCTGTTCTCCGTGCTCTCAAACTTACGGATCTCTCCCTGCCGGACTGGCCGTCTCTCTCCTCTCTCTCCTCGGCCGTGACCCAGCGGAAGCGACTTCCACGGTCTCTCCCTTATCTCCCACTGCTGTTCCCCCCAGGGAGCAGCGGGGCAGAGCATCTCGCCCTCGGGACCCAGGACATTCCAACTCACCGGGTTCCAAGGCCCACCCTTCTTCTACTAAGGGAACTTGAGTGGACTGTGAGGGGAGGTTTCTCCCTTGAATTACAAGCTCACACTGATTAGATGCCCTAGCTGTAGGGGTCTTCCCTGAGTGACTCCAACAGGTCACTCATTGTCGAGGGTGCTCGGCACGGGGTGCTGTTTTTTTTTTTGCTTTTTTCCCCATAGCAAAGTTTTTTCTTCCATGCCGGATATAGCCATATCCTTTGTTAGAGGTTCTTCTCCCGTACCTATGCAAAGCCTTGTTCCCCCAGTAGGTGGAATTCCTGCGCTAGGTTTTCCTGGTGTCACAGGTTTTCTGTTACACTTGTGGTAATTCTTGTCTTGAGATACACTGCAGGCCCGTATAGTCTGCTTTTGAGTTTGCCTGTTATTGTTTTTTCTGCCCGGTGTTTTGTCTTGGTCTTGTGTCCCTCCTGTGTGCCTCCCCCCCCCCTTTTTTTTTTTCTCTCCCTCTCTCTCTCTCTCTCTCTCTCTTCCTCTGCTTCCTTTTCTCTCTTTTCCCTACCCCCTTTCCTCTTTCCCTCACAGGCCTGGGGTTCTCCGCCGCCTTATTGATCAGCTGTCCCTATTGCCCTGGCAAGCACCATGGCGACCCTTAGCATCGCATCATTCAACGTTAAAGGCTTGAACACACCTGAGAAGCGAGCGCAAGTATTGCATTATTTCCATCGCAGGAAGATTGACATAATTTGTTTCCAGGAAACACACTAAGATAGGTTGTGCCCCACGCATCAAAAATAGACACTATGTGACATGGCATTTTGCAAATTTTCACCAGTCCAGCTCCAGGGGAGTAGCCATAGCAATCCATCGCTCTGTGCCCCACCAGGTCATCACCTGTGTCACTGATCCAGAGGCCCGGTACCTTATCCTAGTCCTCTCTATAGAGGGGCGACGGTCGACCATCATTAACGCCTATGCTCCTAACGATACACAGGCTACCTTTTTTGATCATCTCATTGACACAGCCGTCCCATTGGTTCAGGGGACTGTGTTACTCTGCGGAGATTTCAATGTTACCCTAGACCCCACGCTAGATAATTCGTCGGGTAAATCGGCTTTGTCATATGCTATCATCAAAAAAGTGAAAAGAGCGCTTTTCCAGCTACAGCTCTGCGATGTATGGCGGTTGCAACATCCCTCCGACCGAGACTACTCCTTTTTTTCCCCTTCCCACGGGTCTTATAGTCGTCTGGACCACATTCTGGTTCAGCATTCGGCTCTGCCAATGGTGATATCGACCTCCATTGGGAATATACTGTGGTCAGACCACGCTCCAGTTTTCTGCTCCCTCCGACTTCCCACTGTGCAGCGACCCGTGTGGAATTGGAAACTAAATGAATCCCTGCTCTCGGATTCCCTCTGTGAGGCGGAAGTCCGTAGAACTATCTCTCAATTCCAAGAGCAGCACGTCGGGGATCCCTCCTCACTGGCGATCCAGTGGGAAGCCCTTAAATGTGTGATTAGAGGAGTCTTAATCAAACATGGTGCCAGACTTAAGCGGAGTCGAGCGGCAGCTCTCGCCTCGGCGATGTCTAAGGTGCATCAGTTAGAGTTAGTGCATAAGCGTGCCCTTTCCTCTGCGGTGCTCCGGGAATTGCAGGATGCGCGGTTAGAAGTCAAGAGACTTCTTGAGGCTGTGTGGGGCGGTGTGCTACAGCGCTGTCGAGGCAAATTTTATGAATATGGAAAGAAGTGTGGCCGTATGTTGGCCAGGACCCTCCGCTCTCGCATAGCCCATTCCCACATTCCATCTATCAAGACTCCTGCAGACGCTGTTGTACACTGCACCACGGATATCGCCAAGACCTTCCAGGCCTTTTACTCTAAATTGTACAACATCCCCCCCTCCTCTAACGTCCATGCTGGAGATGCCTTTCCTCACCACTCCCTCTCTGCCAAGATCCCGTCGTCAGTCTCCCAGCAGCTGGAGGACCCTTTCTCGCTGCGGGAGCTTGAGATGGTGATCAAGGACCTTCCGGGGGGTAAGAGCCCTGGCCCCGGTTTGGTTTAAAGGGCCCAAAAATTTTTAAAAAACCCTTTTCCCCAGAGAAAAGGGCCCCCCCCGCTTCTCAGACTTTAATCCCAATTTCCCGGGAAAACCCTTTCCCCCCTCAGGCGACTAGGCACATATTGAAAGTTTTTCCCCAACCCGGGGAAGGTTTCCGGGCAGGCCTGTATTTTGTTTATCCCCCATTTTCACTTTTGAACGTAGACTTTAAAAAAGGGATGCAAAGGGTTGATAGCGAATCGGTTTAAACCCCTTTACTTGGTTCTCTGTGCATCCTGACCGGGTTTGGGGTTTGTGCCTGGAGGGAGCGCGAGACAATACAATCAAAAAAAGTGGACATTACCCAAATGCTCGGTCGCACAGGCTTCCTGTGGTGGCCTGTCACTTGATGGGGGAAAAGGGCCTTGACAGGATATGGGGGCCCTTTCTCTTCATCAGACCTTGGCCCTTTATGGGCCCCGGGGGCCTTTTCTTTTTTTCCCTAAAATCTCTGCCCTTTATAGATCCCCCTTTTCACGCGTGTAAGGTCAAGGGGACCCCTCTCTGAGTTTTTTTCTCCAAAATTCAAGGGGAAAACAGGGGGGGTTTTGTCCCTATCCCCGTTTTTTTAAAGTTTTAAATTTAAATGGAGAACCTTTTTGGCTTCCATTAGGGCTAACCCCGACATTGGGGGGGAGGCAGCATTGGAGCGCATAAAGTATAAATGTCAGCGTTTTGCTGTTGCCCTTGTTGGTCTATATTCCCAAATCCAAAATATTTCCCCCCGGCCTTAAATGTCGGTGATCTCAAAATTTTGGAAAATTGGGTCCAATTTTTAAGATCAACTCCTTTTAAAACCCGGAAGCCCCCTCAATTTTGGGCCTCTTTTCCCCCCCCCCCCCCCCCCGGGAAAACAAACGGGCCTCCCTTCAGTCGAATTCCCCGTTCCCTGGGCCCAGAGGGGTTTTCCTTCTTACCTTGGGATTGGTACTCTGTGATCTTTCCAAAATTATGTGCAGAAAAACTTCCCCCTCTGCTTAATCAGACAATAAAAAGACCTAGGCCTGGTCTAAAAAAGATTTTTGTTCCCCCCCCTTTGGTTTGGTAGAATAAATTGCGCTGAAGATGCCCCTGTGTTTCCCCAAAAATTTCTGTATTTATTTCAAACGATTCCTATCAACCCCCCCGACCTCTTTTTGGGAAAGGGGCTTAGGGCGAGCTTCTCACGTTTTTTTGGGCGTCCCGTAAGCCTAAATTTGGGCATATGATTTGCTGATAAGGCCAAAAAGCTGCTGGGGCTGGGCCCCTCCCAGTTTGTAACTAAATCTTTTAAAGCGGGGCATTTTGCGAGATTTCTGGCTTGGGCCCCCGGGATAAAAATTAGGGGGCAAAGGGGGTGCGTTTAGGGAGGGAAATTTTATGTCCTTTGTCGGAAAGCGGTGCCCCCCTGGGTCGGGGACTCCATCGATCCATAATATCTCGTGTCCCCCTTTAGTATGAGACACACCGCCACGCTTTTTGGGTTCAAAAAAAACCCTTCAATCAAATTTGACCCGGAGGGGCCCTTGTGTACCAGTCACGACCACCCGGGAAAAATTCCCTCCTGGAGAAATCAGCACGTCCCTCCTCGGGGGCACAAAATTAGCTTCCCTTGCGCTTATGCATGTTTTACAGCGGGACGGCAAAAACCCTTTTGCCGTGACATTGGGGCTGAGGGTTGATCCCCTGAAGGACCCTTTTTATATCAATATACCCAAAGCGTCCCCCCTTCTTTGACAAGTTTGAAATTTTAAATTTGGCTTGAAATAGGCCACCCCCCTGATTTGAGAGGTTTAAACTTACCCACACCCAGTCCAGGCCATGCCCTTCCATCTTTTAAAAAATTTTTTTACTCCCCCCGTCCCTCCCCCCCCAGTTTCCCTCCCTTTTCCCGTCAATGGGAGAAGGGAGTTGGGTTTTCCCCCTTTTCTGATTTGCAATGGCAAAAGATTTTTTCCCAAATTGACCCATAAAGTTTTGATGCCTCTAAATATCAGGAAAAATTGCTATAAATTGCTTTCCGATGGTAAAAGGGGGGCCTACTTTTCTAATAAGGGGGACCCGACTTTTTCAGATCAGTTTTGGGAGGTGGGAGCGGGAGGGAAAACATGACGCAATTTTGGGGGGGCCGTCCCCCAGCTTGGGGTTTTTTGGGTTGCAGTTAAAAACAGTAATAAGGAAGTGACGGGGAGTAAGGGTTTCCCCAAACTCACCGGGGGGCCCCTATTTATTTTAACATGTTTGATTTCCCCAAAATAAATGGGTTTAAAGAAGTCCCCTCCCCCGTTACCTGTTGCAGGCAGCAAAATCCATTATTCCCCGCGAAAGTGGAATTTTTCCGAATTTTCCTCAAGGGAAAAGAATGGTATGCAAAATTAAAATTCTTGAAAGAATGGAGGGATGATTTTTTTTTTACCCCCTGACCAACTACTTGCGTGTCAGCAAACCCTGGTTCCCTGGGTCACTTTCAAGCCCACTCCCCCCCTATATTCTTTTTCTTGTTGAGACCCCGAATCTTTTAATAAGCCAGATCTGTTGCTCCTAGAGGTATTTCCCCCCCCCCTTGACGGGGGAACCCTGCAGGGGGAAAACGCGGGGGGACTTGGGTGGGTCAAAGGGATGCAAATGGGGCCCCTGTGATAGTTTTGGGTATCCCCCCCCACCCTCTTCCCAGTTTTTTTTTTTCTCTTCTTTTCTTCTTTTTCCCTCCCCTTTCCCTCCATTCCTCGGAAATTTTGGGGGTTTTTGTGTTTATTCGTGTTAGTCTATACCCATTTTTTTATTGCTAACTACTGTACCCAATCTGGGTATGGGGTAATTTATTTTACCGAAAAAATTCAAAAAACGTGCTACAAAAAGAACGACACGGTATAACAATTAAGTAGTTTTAATTCTGTTTTATTTGTTTGCTCGGAAAAAGCAGTTAAAAGTTTTTGGGCATGCACACTTGTTTTACTTGTTAAAGATGGTGCGGGAATTTTTCCCCACCGTAATTTTTTTTGCTCCCAAACCCCCTTTTTTTAAAGCATTCCCCCCCTTTCATTATTTTTTTTTTATCTTTAAAATTGGGCCCTTTATGTTCTTTAATAAATTTTTTTTTGAATTGGAAAAAAAAATTTGAAAAATCCCGGTTTTAAACAGATTTTCCCCACTTCAATGAACCACCCGGGAATGATTTAAAAGATAATACAATTTTTATAAAAAAGTTTAAGTATCTCCTTTAAATTTTTTAACAAAAGAGGGCCCTTGGGAGTTTTTTCCCCCAAACCGTCGCGGGAATTGCGCTTTTTTTGAGAGGTGATGGTGTTGAGGGAACGCTCACCACACAGACGCTGGGTGCAACAAGTCCATTTTGGACCCGGAAAACTCCCCATGCACTTTTCGAAAAGGGGAAAGGGGAAGGGTTTTCAAAACCACCAAGGTTTAATGAAAAAATTTAAAATTTTCCAAAATATAGAAAAGTGGGAAATGGGGGAAAACCCGGTTTTTTCCCTTTGGCATTCAAATTTTTTTTTGTAAGGTTTTTTAAATTAAAAAATTTTTTAAAAAGTTTTTATTAAGGAAAGGAAAAACCGTTGTTAATTTTTAAACCCTTTTTTCCACTTTTAAAATTGGAGACACGAAAGCTGAAAGTCCCAATTTAACCCCTTCCCCCCTTTAAATTTTTATTTCCCCAAACAAAAGAAAGGTTTCCCCGGAGGGGGTGCCCCTTTTTTCCCCCCCTTCTTTTTTTTTTAAACCATCGACCCGCTATTAAGACACCTGAAAAAAAAAAAAACCCTTTTAAGGAATCCCAAATTGGCTAAAACGAATAAAAAATCTCGGCTTTTGCGGAAAGGACAAACCTACTTTTAAATTACCCACCCCGAACAGACAATGCCAAAATCCTGGAGGATTTTTTGGAATTTTAGCTTCCCCGTCGGGGGTTCCCGGGTCAACGAGGAAAGCAGGGTCCCACTTTTTAGAGGAACCCGCCAACCCCCTGGGTTTTTGTGCATAAAACCCGTTTTGGTGGCAAAATCATTACACTTTTTGTTAACCTCGGGGTCCCCATAACCCCAAAAAAAGTTTTAAAAAAATTTTATAAAAACAATTTTTTATCACCCCTCTTGAAAGAACCCCGGAGAGACCCCTTGCAACTTGGAAGGGAAGCTGACCCCTTCCCCATTTGGGGAGGGCTAATCTGATCAAGATGATCGAATTTTTTCCCCCAAAATGTTTTAAACTTAAATTTCCCAAACCCCTATAAAAAACCCAAATTTTCCTTTAAACCCAAAAGGAATTAAAAAAAAATTTACGGGCCCGTTCCGGACTTTTAAACTGGAACAAAAGGAACCCCGCCCCGAGTAAAGATTGTCCTGGGGAAAACCAACCCCCCCCCCAATGGGGGAATTTTTTTTTCCCACAGATTTAGCTTACAATGTTGCCATCAAAACTTAGAAAAGTAAAGGGGACTGGGTTTAAAAAAAACTCCAGGGGCTTTTTTTTAAAATTTAATTTGGGGTCAACAATTTTTTCCCCAAACATTTCTTTGGCGAACCCCTTCTTTGCCCCTTTATAATATAAAAACTCCCCCGAGAGAAAAAAGCAAAACCCCCCTTACTAATGGCCCAAAGTGGCGAGCAAAAGGAAAAAGCGAGGCGATTTTAAAAAAAAAAAACCCAAAATTACTTCCCTCCTGGTTAAAAATTTTTTTTTAAAATTTAAACCGAAAATTTCACAAGGGTTAAAAACCCCCCCTCTTAGATTTTAAAAAAATTTCAGACACAGGGGATACAATGGGTTTTGAAAAATCTTTTTTTTTACAAAAACCCAAAAACCGCCCCTTTAAAATTTTTCAAGAGGCCAAAATTTAAATTTTCCCGGGGGCCTAGGGGCAAAAACCCTTTAATTTTTTTGCAGGGGCATGGGGTTTCATGTTTTGAAGGGCTTAAAAAAATTTTTAAGAAACCCCAAATTGGGAAAGACCCATTTTTTTAAAATTTCGGCCACCCTGCAACGTACCAAACATTTTTTTCACCAGATTTTAAAGCCCTTTTTTCCCCAAACAGTTAGCTTCTCTAAAAATTTCGGGCCCCGGTTTTTCTTCCCCACGGGGCCCAAAAAGCCCATTCCCTTTCCTTTTTCCCCCTGCCTTTGCTAAAATTTCCCCTTTTTTCAAACGGCCCAAAATAAAAGTTTTTCTTCCGAAACCATGTCGTACTGGGAAATGGTTCCTTTTCCCAATTTTCCCACCAGGGCGTATAAACTCACCTCCCCCAAAGGGGGTTTTTTGTTTTGGGTTTACTCATACACTCACCCCATGGGCCCCAAATGCCAAGTGCCTCTTTGGGAAAAAACCCCCTTAACCACAAACTGCCCCTTGGTCTTGCCCTGTGTTTTAAAAACCCTTTTTGGTCCCAAATCCACTCTTTTTAAACCCCCAGGGAAAATTTTTTCCAAATTTTTCCCCAAAATTTAAAACAAGGGACTGTTTGGGATCTTTTCCCGAGGAATAAACCTTTGCTCCCCAATTCCCCAAAAACGACTCTTGTATTTTTTGGGGAAGCAGCGGCCAAAAAGTCTTTTCCTACGTGTTGGATTTTAAAAGAAGCCCCCCCACTCTAAAAAGGGTTTTTTCTGGAAGGAAAAATTTTCCAAAACTTTTTCGAATTTGGCTGGATAGACCCCAGGGACAACAAAAAAAAAGGCGAGCACCCAAAAATTTTCCCTTTTGCACCCTTTTTGGGCCCGTTTTTTTGCCTCCTTAACCCCTTTCACCTTTAAGGGAAAAAAAAAAATAAAAGAATGCTTGAATTTACCACTTGGACCTGATTAAAACCCAACCAAAACAGCTTGCACCCCTAGAATAATACACAGCTAAAAAGGGGTGTGAAACCAAAAACCCGAATTCGGCCGGGGGGTGTTGGGTGCCCGGGTCCCGGTAGGGCCCCCCATGTTTGCCTTCCCCCCCCCCCCCCCTTCCCCCTTTTTTTTCCCTTTTTTTTGTTCCTCCCAAAAAAAGAATAAAAAAAGCTAACATTTTAGTACCCCTGGAAGAAAAACCATATGAGTCGGAAAACCACAGGGCGAACTTTTGGGGCCGGTGCTTTCTGAGTCCCGCAATGTACCCGGGACTTCCGAAAACGAAAAAGTTACAGTTTGGGCTAAGCCCCGGTCGAACTTTTTTTTTAAGAGGGTAAAAAGAAATGTTTTCTTGTTTTGTGTACCATTTTTTTTGGCTTAAAACGGTCCCCAAATTTTGGGGTTTTTTGTCAATAGTGTTTGCAAAAAAAAAATAAGTTTGAAAAAAAAAAAAAAAAAATGGGGAAAGGTTTAAAGGGAAAGGAAAGGCCCAAAACTTGTGTGGCATGACGGGGTTTTAAAAAGTAAAAACCCCAACAGGTGTTTGATCCCTGAATCCCCCCAATACCCTTTAAGGGGGATCAATGGAATTGGGGTTTTAAAAAATTCCTCCTTAATTTCCCGCTGTTCACATTGTGCCCTCATGAGGGCCCCAGACAACCCTTACAAAATTTGTCAGCAGGGGCCCCAAACCCTTGCCAGGCTTCAAGCAGGAGGCTCTCAGACGGAAGTGGCCCCTGAGCTTAGATGTCACATATCAACAGCAGTTTGTATCAGATACGGGGAGACTGGAAAAGGCAAGAAAAGGCCCAAAAAAAAGGGGAGTCCTTTGTCTCCATCACACACTGATGAGCGCCTCATTGTAAGCAATGCCCTGTGGAGTCAGATGATGACGCACAACTCCAGGCAGGCGAGATGCAACAAGTGTCAGGTCAGAGCATTCATATCCAGTTACATCAGCGCGGTCTGTGTGCTAGATGACCTGACCGCACCAGGCACAGGCATCATCATCATCTGGGCCAGGAAGCATCTACGCTGGACAAGGGACCAGTGCTCCTCGGTGCTGTTCAGTGATGAAAGTCGATTCACTCTGAGCAGAAATTATGGCGCCAACTATGCTGAAGACATTAAGGTAGGGGTGTCAAACTGCCACCCTCCAGCTGTTGGGAAACTACAACTCCCATCATGCCCACTGTTATAGATTATACAAATGCATGATGGGAGTTGTAGTTTCCCAACAGCTGGAGGGCCGCAGTTTGACACCCGTGCATTAAGAAGAGTGCTGTGCATCATTCGGGTCAGGTGCCGGTCAGGGAGAGTGCTATGCATCAGCCAGGTCAGATGCCGGTCAGGGAGAGCGCTGTGCCTCAGCCGGGTCAGGTACCGGTCAGGGAGAGTGCTTTGCCTCAGCCGGGTCAGGTGCCGATCAGGGAGATTCATTTTTTAATGAACAATCCCTTTAAGTCAGTAGACTGTCCCTCATGGCTTTGGCAACAGGTAATATCCGATGTCGATAAACTACCATCCATCGGCGGACGAGATTAGGAGGCGGCGGCACCCATCGGCGGACGGGATTAGGAGGCGGCATCCATCGGCGGACGAGATTAGGAGGCGGCATCCATCGGCGGACGAGATTAGGAGGCGGCATCCATCGGCGGACGAGATTAGGAGGCGGCATCCATCGGCGGACGAGAGATTATGGGGCGGCATCCATCGGCGACGGAGATTAGGAGGCGGAATCCCATCGGCGGACTAGTTTATGGGGCGGCATCCATCGGCAGACGAGTTTAGGAGGCGGAATCCATCGGCGGACGAGATTAGGAGGCGGCGGCATCCATCGGCGGACGAGATTATGGGGCGGCATCCATCGGCGGACGAGATTAGGAGGCGGCGGCATCCATCGGCGGACGAGATTAGGAGGCGGCATCCATCGGCGGACGAGATTAGGAGGCGGCATCCATCGGCAGACGAGATTATGGGGCGGCATCCATCGGCGGACGAGATTAGGAGGCGGCGGCATCCATCAGCAGACGAGATTAGGAGGAGGCGGCACCCATCGTCGGACGAGATTAGGAGGCGGCGGCACCCATCGTCGGACGAGATTAGGAGGCGGCGGCATCCATCGGCGGACGAGAGGAGGCGGCGGCATCCATCGGCGGACGAGATTAGGAGGCGGCGGCATCCATCAGCAGACGAGATTAGGAGGCGGCGGCATCCATCGGCAGACGAGATTAGGAGGCGGCGGCATCCATCGGCGGACGAGATTAGGAGGCGGCGGCATCCATCGGCGGACGAGATTAGGAGCGGCGGCATCCATCGGCGGACGAGATTAGAGGCGGCGGCATCCATCGGCGGACGAGATTAGGAGGGCGGCATCCATCGGCGGACGAGATTAGGAGGCGGAACCCATCGGCGGACGAGATTAGGAGGCGGCGGCATCCATCGGCGGACGAGAGTAGGAGGCGGCGGCATCCATCGGCGGACGGGATTAGGATGGCGGAGGCATCCATCGGCGGACGAGAGGCGGCGGCGGCACCCATCGTCGGACGAGATTAGGAGGCGGCGGCACCCATCGTCGGACGAGATGAGGAGGCGGCGGCACCCATCGTCGGACGAGATTAGGAGGCGGCGGCACCCATCGTCGGACGATAGGAGGCGGCGGCATCCATCGGCGGACGAGATTAGGAGGCGGCATCCATCGGCGGACGAGATTAGGAGGCGGCATCCATCGGCGGACGAGATTAGGAGGCGGCATCCATCGGCGGACGAGATTAGGAGGCGGCATCCATCGGCGGACGAGATTAGGAGGCGGCATCCATCGGCGGACGAGAGGAGGCGGCGGCATCCATCGGCGGAGAGCGCTGTGCATCAGCCGGGTTAGGTGCCGGTCAGGGAGAGCGCGGTGCCTCAGTTGGGTCAGGAAGAGCGCTGCGCCTCAGCTGGGTCAGAAGCCAATCAGGGACAGCGCTGCGATTCAGCCAGGTCAGGTACTGGTCAGGGAGAGCGCGGTGCATCAGCCGGGTCTGGTGCCGGTCAGGGAGAGCGCTGTGCTTCAGGTGCCGGTTAGGGAGAGCGCTGTGCTTCAGGTGCCGGTTAGGGAGAGCGCTGTGCTTCAGGTGCCGGTTAGGGAGAGCGCTGTGCTTCAGGTGCCGGTTAGGGAGAGCGCTGTGCTTCAGGTGCCGGTTAGGGAGAGCGCTGTGCTTCAGGTGCCGGTTAGGGAGAGCGCTGTGCTTCAGGTGCCTGTTAGGGAGAGCGCTGTGTATCAGCCAAGTAAGGCGCTGGTCTGGGAGAGCGCTGTGCATCAGCCAGGTCAGGTACCGGTCAGGGAGAGCGCAGTGCCTCAGCCAGGCCAAGTGCTGGTCAGGGAGAGCGCAGTGCCTCAGCCAGGCCAAGTGCCGGTCAGGGAGAGCGCAGTGCATCAGCCAGGCCAGGTGCCGGTCAGGGAGAGCGCAGTGCAACAGCCAGGAAGAGAGCCGGTCACGGAGAGCGCAGAGCATCAGCCAGGCCGGGTGCCGGTCACGGAGAGCGCAGTGCATCAGCCAGGTCGGGTGCCGGTCACGGAGAGCGCAGTGCATCAGCCAGGTCGGGTGCCGGTCACGGAGAGCGCAGTGCATCAGCCAGGTCGGGTGCCGGTCACGGAGAGCGCAGTGCATCAGCCAGGTCGGGGTGCCGGTCACGGAGAGCGCAGTGCATCAGCCAGGTCGGGTGCCGGTCACGGAGAGCGCAGTGCATCAGCCAGGTCAGGTGCCGGTCAGGGAGAGCGCTCTGCATCAGCCAGGTCAGGTACCGGTTGGGAGAGCGCTGTGCATCAGCCGGGTCAGGTACCAGTCAGGGAGAGCGCTGTGTATCAGTCTGGTCCAAAAAAGAAAAAACCCTCTTACCTAGCTGTCCCATGGGAGCTCCAGAGCGCCTGCGGTGGGGCACAGCTAGCTAAGGTATTCTTCTTTGGACAACCGGGGGCCCCTTAATGGAAAAAAATTTAAAATTTTTTTTTTAATTTAACTTTTCCCTTTAAGTCAGAGACTGCCCCCTCATGGTTTTGGGCAACATGTAAATCCGATGCCCTTTTAAACTACCATCCATCGGCGGACGAGTTTGGGGGCGGTCCCATCGGGGGGACGGATTAGGAGGCCCGGCGGCCCCATCGGCGGCGGATTAGGAGGCGGCGGCCCCCATCGGCGGCCGTTTTTTACAAAGGGGCGGAACCCATCGTGGACGAGTTTTGGAGGGGCGGCCCCCCAAACGTCGGGACGGGTTAGGGGGCCCGGGGCCCCTTTTGTCGGACGGGGTTTAGGAGGGGGGGAAACCCACGTCGGAGATAGGGGGGCGGCGGCCCCCAACGGGGGGACGAGAGGGGGCGGCGGCATCCCATCGGCGGACGAGGAGGGGGGCGGCGGCTTCCTTCGGCGGAGAGAGGAGGCGGCGGAAATCCATCGGCGGACGAGGAGGAGGGGGCGGAACCCATCGGGGGAAAGGGAGGGGAAAGGCGGGCGGCGGAGGCACCCTTTCGCGGACGGGGAGGAGGAGGCGGCGGAGGCATCCATCGGCGGACGAGAGGAGGAGGCGGCGGAGGGGCCTCCATCGGGGGGCCGAGGGAGGGGGGGCCCGGAGGATAAATGGGCGGATGAGAGGGGGCCGGGGCACAAACCCTTAAGAGCGGGGAGGAGGCGGCCCCCATTTATTGATAAAAGAGTCTTCTTTTTCTCGTTTTTTTAAAAAAAAATAAAAACGCCCCCGGTTTTTAATGAGTCCTTATTCCCACACTGTACAAGTCACTAAAATTTTTCCCCCGGCTTTCGCCACGTAAATTTCGGGCCCCACGACCCTCCCCTTACGGGACTGCATAACCTTGTTAAAATCCAGGTGGAGATACTTCCTCCAAAATCTCCGATCTCTTCCGTAAATCTGCGCAGGGTAACAGGGGGCTGCCTGTGGGACAAACAGTCAGAGGTTAAGGGCCCGGTTTCCCAGACCGATTACGGAACAGGTGCAGCGGTTTGCCCTGGGGACCCCGGGCGAGTCTCGTTGTCGCCAGGAAAACGAGGGCCCAAAATTCTTTTTCAACGCTGCACCCGCACCCGGGAACAGAAAAAGTGCTCTCCCTGCACACAGACCCTTGTACAGGTCACAGAGCATGCCCACTATACTCTCCCATACAAGTCAATAAGCAGTGATTCAAAATTCCACAAAAGGGACCGTTATTGTCCCAAACAAAATCGGGTTTCACTACACACATAAAAAATTTAAACAGCTAATGGGGGCACCGCAGTTTTTGCTTTCTCCCTTCCAATTTAAAACCCCTTTCACCGACCCAGAGATGCCCACTACCCCCTCACTGCCCGAATTTCCCTTTTCCCCGACCCCCACTGTCCTACAGAGCAACTCTTTTTAGCTTCAGTTTTCCAAGGACCGTTGTAGAAAAAATTTAAAAAATGAACAAATTTGGTGGAGCACTAGATAAATTCTTGTATTGTGCCTTAGCCTTTCTTTGGCCCTAGAGGGTTTTTTGCAGCCCCTCGAAAATTTTAAGAGTGGCCCTTTTTGATTTAAACAGTTAAAGGTTTTGCTTTAACCCAAGAAGGTGGTGGGGTCCCCGAGGGGTGTAGAACCAAACCCTAACCCTGAAGAAGGGAAAATGGGAAGTGAAACCCGTTTGAAATCACCCCAAAAGCCTGAAGAGCAAGTGGGGGCCTGAAGCCGTAGAACCACCCACAGCCCAAACAGCAAGGGGGAGCCTGAAGTTCAGGATGGAAGAGTTGTTTCTGTGAAAACAAACTGATAAGAAAATCTTTTAAAGGTTTTCTCCTTTTTATCTATGAACATCTTGAAAGAAAGTCTTTTAGAGAGTTGCCTTTAATAATATGGTTTCGGGAGGGTGGAGTTTTGGCACCTTTTGGGAGCTTATTTCAGAATTTTTCAAAATTTGGGGTCAAAATCAAAACCCATCCATGGAAAAATTTTGGGCCATGGCTTTTTCCAGGAAAAAAGGGTTTATTTTGGGGCGAATGGACAGGGGAAAGGTGGACATGCTGCGACCCCGCGCCCTTTCCGTCTTCAGCCCAACGGAAGAAAAGAAAAACAAGGCAACATGTACCGCTGTGGGTTTCCAACTGTAGGGCCACCGTTTTAAATCGCATTTAGTATACCCCCAAAAATTTCCCCCCCTTTAAACCCATATTTCCCCAATGTAGGCCCACCGATGAGTATTCACGCCCAAAATAGCCAAACCAAAAACCGTTTTTTTGGTATTTCCCCATTTTAAAGATTTTAACCCCAATGTAGGCCCAGTGTTTTTTTTTAAAAAATATGGGACACCCCGCAAAAAATTTCCCCCACCACAAACCCAAATTTCCCCCAAATTTGGCCCAACCCATGTAGTCAGAATGAGTATACCCCACCACAACCGAAATACCCAACTGTAGGCCCACCGTTTTAGTCAAAAATGGTATACCTTTGCCCCTTTTACCCCACCAAAAACCCAAAAAACCCAATTAGGGCCCCCCGTTTTTGTCAGAAAAGGGGTTACCCCCAATATACCCACCACAACCCAAATAACCCCAAAAATTGGCCCCCCCCAGGTAGTCAGCTTTAGTATACCCCGCCAATTACCCCCCCACAACCGAAAAAAAATGGAGGCCCATCAAAAGTAGTCCCAAAATGGGGTATACCCAACCAATATACCCCACCAAAAACTATATACAAGTATACCCTAACCCAATTTTTTAATTTTAAACCCCTCCCCAAGCCCATCTATAAAATCAAACCCTGAGTATTTTCCCCAACCCAATTTCCCACTATAATGTTTTACCCAATGGGAGGGCCCAAAAGGAAAATAGTCAAAAATATGAGGGATTCCCCCCCAATTTTAAAGTACCAAAAACCGGGAAAAAAAAACTGTAGGCCCACCAATGTAGTCAACATGAGTATACCCAACCCCAAAATTTTCCCCAAACCCAAAAAAAATATATGGTATACCCACCACTAACGATTACCCTCCTAAGCCCCAAAATTTAATTAAATTTAAATGGTTTTACCCCACCAAAAATACCCCCCAAAATAAAGATATACCCAAAAATTTTGGGCCCCACCCCGATTTAGTGAACTGAGGCATACCCCAAACCCAAAAATTATCCTTTAACCCCAAAAGAATTACCCAGCCCTAAGCCCATCAATATAAATCAACATGAGTATATACAGTCAGTCAATCTACCACACCACTAATGATATACCCAAAAAACTAAACCCAAGAAATTTTAAAACAAACTGGGGGTATCCCAAAAATATTACCCACCCCATAATTGGAAACTACCCAATTCCAAGCTCACCGATTTTATGAGGCCCCACCCAAAAACCAATATTAACCCCAAACCGATATACTCAGCCCTAAGCTCACCGATAAATGAGTATATATAAGTATACCCCCCCCCCAAAATTTATTTTTTTGTAAAACCCCTTTCAGTTTTTCCGCCAAATTTTTCGATTTTAACAAAGGTTCCCGGGGCCCCGTTGGGAGCCCATGCCCACTTGAGGGTCAATGGCCTTGGAGTGTGAAAGTATACCCCACTCACCCACAACCCTGAACGGCTGGGAGAGATCTGTTTACTGCACCCCGTGAAAAAGAAATTCCCCTTTTGGGGGGCCACCAGTTCCCTTTTTCGTTATAAACCTGGTCCGTTACCCGAAAAAATAAAGGGGCCAGTAACCTGCCCTGGGTAGTGATATATTCGAGATCGAGAAGGCAGACACATGACTTTGGCTTGATCGAGACAACAGACCGTCTCAGGATCAAAGTTTATATATTTCCCAAAACCTTGTGGGGCAAAAACAAAAAATACACCATAGGCATACAGCCCCTAATATACTGGTTTAGGGGTGCAAATTCAAATAGGGGATGGGTACGACAAGGGGAAGCGCCAAAATGTGTTTAGTTTGCTTAGGGTTGGGCCTTTTTTCTGGGCATACATAGGGTGAATGCAGTCCCCGTGGTTTTGGGAAAATCCTGGGGACGGCCCCGGCATAACCCCCTTCCCAATGGAGATGACACTGGGCATAGGTGGGCCCTTAAATTTTTTTCCCCACCCCCGGTTCGGTTTTACACAAACCCAAAACAATAGGGCCTGCCCGGTTTTTGGGGGCAAGCTTGCTGGGGATACCCAAACTCTGGGGTTCTTGGGTCTGTTCCGGGACCAGGGTTTTCGTTTCTCCGACCCGTTGGTCCCCACCAAAAAGAGTGAGTGTCGCAAAGGTGTGGAGCCCCCTTTCATTTTTTAAAAAATATGAAATTTTGGGGTTTTGCATGGGGCCGTTGTTATTCCCAAAATTTTTTTATGGGAATTTTTGGGAAACCCGGGGGGCCCTTTTCAAATTTTCCTATGAAAGCCCTTTTTCTCTTGGAGCAATGGTTCCACATGGCCCTGGGGAGCCCGGCCAAAAGGGGCCCAAAGAAAAAGAGAAACCCCTTTTTAAGCTCGATTCCCCGCCGTGTGGTTTCCCATGCAACCGGTGGGTTTTCTTTTGGTGCCGTAGCCCAAGTGATTTCCTGGGGGGGGGCAGATGAAGTGAGGACCCATTTAATTGATTGTGGGGGGGAAACCCACAAAAAACCCGGGGGGGTGACTTGCCCTTTTCCCCCACAGCACCCCTTTATCGGTGAACGAAAAGGAGTGCACCCTTTTTTGAGGTCAGTTAGTAGAGAAGCAGCCCGGGAAAAATACAGGGGCCAGATAGTAGGAAGCAAGAACCGGGAAATACAAAAGGGCCAGAAAAGTTAAAAGAAGCAGCCCGGGAAAAAAACAGGCCAGATTGTAGGAAGGGGCCCGGTAACTCAGGCCCCGATAGTAGGAAGAAAACCGGTAACTAAAATTCAGTTGTAGGAAGAAGCCCCAAAAAGGGAATACAAAGGGGACAGATAGTAGAGAAGAAAGCCCGGGAATAGAGGTCAGATAGTTTGAGGAGAAACCGGGGGAACTACAGGGCCGATAGTAGAGGAGAACCTGGGGAACCCAAAGGGGCCCAAAAGTAGGAAGAAGACGGAAAATTTTCCCGGCCAGATAGTAGAGAAAAAGCCGGGGGAAAAATTTCAGGCCCCGATAGTAGAGGGAAAAAGGGGAAATACAGGAAACCCGAAAAGTAGGGAAAAAGCCGGTAAAATACGACCCGATAGGGAGAGAAAAAGCCGGGGGAAAAACAGGCCGATAGGAGGAGAAGCCCGGGAAATGCCCGGCCCGATAGTAGAGGAGAAGCCCCGGGGAATTTTACCTCCAATAGTAGAGGAGAAGCCCGGGAACTACGGGCCCCCAAAAAGGAGGAAAAAGAAACGGTATTTTACAGACCAAAATAGTTGAGAGAAAGCCCGGGGAAACTTTCAGGGGCAGATAGTAGAGGAAAAAGCGGTAAAATTTTCAGACCAGTTTGTAGAGGAGAAGCGGTAAATACGGACGATAGGAGAGGGAAAAACCTGTAAAAAAAAGGGCAGATAGTAGGGAGATGCCGGTAACTACAGGGGCCGATTGTAGAGGAGAAGAAGGGGGCTTACGGGGGGGATTGGTAGGGAGGGCCGGGGAACTTTTAAAAGGGGAGGGTAGTAGAGGAAAAAGCCCGGTTTTAAAAATTTCAGGGCCCGATAGTTTGAGGGAAGGGGGGTAATACAGGACAGATAGTAGAGGAAGGAAAACCGGTAAATCCAGGACAGTTTGTAGAGGAGAGCCGGTTTAAATCCAGGGCCCCGATTTGCAGAGAAGAAGCCCGGTAAATTTAAAGGCCCGATAGTAGAGGAGAAGCCGGTTTAAATAAAGGACGGATAGTAGAGGAGAAAAACCCGGTAAAAAAAAGGACAGATAAGGGAGGGGAAGCCCGGGAATACAGGCCAGATAGTAGGGAGAAGCCGGTTTAAATTAAAGACCCGATAGTAGAGGAGAAGCCGGGGGAAAATACCCGGACAGAAGTAGAGGAGAAAACCGGTAACCCACGGGCCAGTTTGTTGAGGGGAAACCGGTAAAATTCCGGGCAGGGTAGTAGAGAAGAAGCCGGTAAACTAAGGGCCCGTTGTTGAGAAGAAGCCCGGTAACTAAAAAGGGAGTTAGTAGGGAGAAGCGGTTTTTCTTAAAAAGGTTTTTAAGTTTTTAGTAGAGGAGAAGCTGGTAACTAAAAGGGCCGATAGTAGGGAGAAGCCGGTTAAAATAAAGGGCAGTAGTGGGAAAAGAAACCAGGAGAAATTTCGGGCGGTTGTAGAGGAAAAAGCCGGGTTCTTCAGGGGCCCGATAGTAGGGAGAAGCCATAACTACAGGGAAAATAGTAGAGGAGAAGCTGGGGAACTACGGGCAGATTGTAAAAGGAGAAGCCGGGGTAAAATACGGGGGTTTTGGTTAGTAGAGGAAAAAGCCGGTAAAAAACAGGGCAGATAGTGAAGAGAAGCCCGGGGGAACTTCCAAAGGGAGATATAGAGGAGAATCCAGTAACTACAGGGCAGATAGTGAGGGAAACGGTAACTACCGGACAGAAGTAGGGAGAAAACCCGGTAACTCAGGGCAGAAAAGTTGAGGGGGAAGCGGGGGAACTCAGGAACAGATAGTAGGGAGAAGCCGGTTTAAAAAACAGGGCAAATTTGTAAGGAGAAGCCGGGGGAAATTCAGGGACAGATAGTTTTTGGAGAAGGGGCCAACCCGGTAACACGGGCGATAGTAGAGAAGAAAAACCCCGGTTTAAATTAAAAAGGGAAAATAGTAGAGGGTTTAAAAAAACGGTTAAAATACAGGCCAGATTTTGTAGGAAAAAGCCCGGGGGAAAATACAGGGCAGGGTAGTAGGGAGAAAAAAACCCGGGAAATCGGCCAGTTGGGAGAGGAGAAAACCCCTAAAATACAGGCCGATTGTTAAAAGAAGAAGCGGTAAATACGGCCAGATTGTAGAGGGGGAAAGGGGGTAAAAATACAGGCCAGAAAAGTAGAGAAGCAGCCGGGGAATACAGGACAGAAGTAGAGGAGGAAACCCGGGAACTACAGGCCCGATAGTAGAAAGGGGAAGCGGTAATAAAAGGCAGGGGGGGGGGCAGTAGAGAAGAACCAGTAAATAAAAGGGGCCCGTAGTAGAGAAGCCGCCGGGAATACAAGGGAAATAGGGAAAAGGAGGGAAACCGGGTTTAAATACAGACCCCGTTTGTTAAAAGTGCGCCCGGGAATACCCGGACAGATTTGTAGAGAAGAAGCCGGGAAAATACGGCCAGATAGTAGAGGAAAGAAACCGGGATTTTACAGGGGCCCGATGAGAGGAGAAGCCCGGGAAACCCCAGGCAGATAGTAGAGGAGAAGCCTGTAAAACCCGGCCCGATAGTAGAGGAGAAAGGGCCCGTAAATACAGGGCCCGATAGTAGAGAAGAGCCGGGAAAATACAGGGGCAGATAGTAGAGAAGAAAACCCCGGGGGGTAAATACAGGGAGATATTTTGAAAAAGCCGGGGGAAATTCAGGCCAGATTGTTTGAGAAGAAGGGCCCGGGAATACAGGCCCGATAGTAGAGAAGCAAACCGGGGGAAATAAAGGGCCCGATAGTTTGAGGGGGAAAAACCGGTAATTAAAAAGGGGGTTTGTAGAGGGGGAAGCCCGGTAACTACAGGTGTAGTAGGGGAAGAGCCGGAAAAAAAAAAGGCCCGATAGTAGGGAGAAACCCCGGTTTAAAAACAGGGCAGGGTAGTAGAGAAAAAGCCGGAAATACAGGCCAGTTGTAGAGAAGAAGTGGAAAAATAAGGCCAGATAGTAGAGAAGGGGCCAGGGGCTACAGGCCCGTTTGTAGAGAGAAGCCGGTAACAAAGGCCAGATAGTAGAGAAGCAGGCGGGGGCTTTTGGGGCCCGATAGTAGAGAAAAAAGCCCTGTAAAAATACAGGCCCGATAGTAGAGAAGAAGCCGGTAACTTTCAGGGCCGATAGTAGAGAAGCAGCCGGGGGCTTACAGGGCCCGATAGTAGAGAAGAAGCCGGGAACTACAGGCCCCGATAGTAGAGAAGCAGCCGGGGGGAAAACAGGGGAAAAATAGTTTGAGAAGAAACCCGGGAAATACCCGGTCGATATTTGAGAAGAAAACGGGGGGGAAATTTCAGGTCGATAGTTAGAGGGGGAAAGCCGGGGGGAAATACGACCAAATAGTAGGGGAAGGAAACCCGGAAAAAAACAGGACAGATAGTTTGAGGAGAAGCCTGTAAACTACCCGGGGGAAGGGTAGTAGAGAAGAAACCCGGTTTTCTTTCAGGAAAGGTTAGTAGAGAAGGGAAAAGGGGAACTAAGGTCAGATTAGTAAGGGGGAAGCCGGGAACTACAGACCAGATAGTTTGAGAAGGAAAAACCCGGGGGCCAAAAGGCCGATAGTAGAGGAGGGAAACCGGAAACTACAAAGGGGCGATAGTAGAAAGAAAAACCCCCGGGAATACGGCCAGTGTTGAGGAGAAGCCCGGGAAAATTCAGGCCGATAGTAGAAGAAGGGAAACGGGTAAATACAGGCCAGATAGTGAAGAGAAGCCCGGGAAAATTCCCGGCCAGGGTAGTAGAAAAAAAGCCCCGGGAATACGGGGGAGATAGTAGAGGAGGGAAACCAGGTTTAAATACAGACCAGATAGTAGAGGAGAAGCCCGGGGAACTAAAAGGCCGATAGTAGGGAAAAGAAGCCGGCAACTAAGGGCAGATTAGGAGAAGAGAAAAAGGGGGAAAAAAAAGGCCCGATAGTAGAGAAGAAGCCCGATTTCTACATGCCGGTTTTAGTAGGAAAGAGAAGCCCGGGAAAATAAGGCCAGATAGAGAGAAAAGTCGGGAACCACAGGCCAGATAGTAGAGGAGAAGTCGGGAACCACAGGCCAGATAGTAGAGAAGAAGCCGGTAACTACTTACCAGATATTAGAGAAGAAGCCGGGTTAAATACAGGCCGATAGTGGAGGGGAAGCCGGTAATACAGGCCGAATAAATAGAGGAGAAAACCGGGTAACTACAGACCAGAAGTAGAAAGGGGAAGCGGGGGGTACAGACCCGATAGTTTGAGGAAAAAGCCGGTGGTAAAATACAGGACAGTTAGGAGGGAGAAGCCCCGGGAACTAAAGGGAAAAATAGTAGAGGAGAACCGGTTAACTTTCAGGGGAGTTTGAGAAGGGGAAGCCGGTTAAATACAGACCAGATAGTAAGGGGAAAAAAGCCGGGGGAATAAAGGTTCAGTAGTGGAGGAGAAGCCGGGGAACTTTTCAAGGGCAGTAGTAGAGAAGGGGAAGGGGAACTACAGGTCGTTTGTTTGGGGGAGAAGCCGGGTAACTACAAAGGGCGATAGTAAAAGGGGAAACCCGGTAAATACAGGGCGATAGTAGAGGAGAAAACGGGGAACTACAGACCCGATAGTAGAGGGGAAGCCCGGGGAAAAATACAGGGCAGATAGGGAGAGTTTTGAAGCCCGGGGAACCCCAGGCCAGGGTAGTAGAGGAAAGCCCCGGGAATACTAAGGCCGATAGTAGAGGGAAGCGGGGGGAAATACGGGGAAAAGATTATAGAGGAGAAGCCCGGGAAACTTTCAGGCCCGATAGTGGGGGGAAGCCGGAAAATACAGGAACCCGATAGTAGAGAAGAAGCCCGGGGAAAATTTCAGGCCCGATTGTAGAGAAGAAGTGGAAAAATTTAAAACCAGTTAGTAGAGGGAAGTTTGGGGAAAATACAGCCAGTTTGTAGAGAAGAAGCCCAGAAAAAAAGGCCAGTTAGTGAGAAGAAGCCCATATCTACATGCCGGTCAGTAGAAGAGAAGCCGGGAATTACAGGTCAGATAGTAGAGAAGAAGTCGGGAACCACAGGCCAGATAGTAGAGAAGGGGGCCGGTAACTAAAAGAACTAAGGGTAAATAGGAAGGGAAAGGAGGAAATGATGGAAACTTTTACATATTTGGTAGGAAAACATAAGGGAAGGTGATGGGGACTAACAGGTCAACGTTGTTACATTGTCTGCATTGTCTGCAGAACACCCTATACATGGGCAGGCCCCAATCAATGGGAATGTGAGGTGGCCTCCAGGCCAGGAGACCGTGTAGAGCAGGGGTTGGCGATTAATTTTCCCAAGGGCCGCAGAAAAATTTGGGGAGGTTTTAGAGGCCGGCTAATACATTAAATCAGTTTTAAAAAAAAACTGTAAAATTATTATATCTACCCCTTCTAAAAAACAGAAGGTAAACAATAAAAGGGTTCAATGAAAAAATGATGAACTTTAATGAATTTGTGTTTATTCACTTTAAAAATTTTCAACTTTTCATTTTTTTTAAAAAAAAACTAAAACACACTTGACCTAAAATAGCAAGGTTTTTCAAAGGGAGGGCATCCCCTTTAACTTAATAAAGAACATAAATGAAATTCAAGAACATGAAAATATTCAATGAGGGGAACTAGCCTGTTTTGGGCCTGAACAAGTGCATTAAGTCAGGTTAAAAATTTTGGGTGGTATGCAAAGGACACGCACAAGTGTCACACTGGAGAGGATCTATGTATATTTGTTGTTGAACTTACATGGAATTTTTGTTTACATAGATGGGTAGATCCAAAGAAAACAACTTTCTCTAGCATGCCCCCTACTGTGGGGAAAAGTTTTCCTCTTTAGAGAAGAATAAAACCCCAGCAGGATACTGTTTTTTAAAAGGCCCGCCATGATTGTCAGACGCAGTTTCAAGGGTTTCAAGCTGGACATCACTGGGTGCATTATCCACATGCATGAAAGGGGAGAAGAAATATGTGCATTATCCCCCTGTTTTTGACTTTAAAAAATCTTCTGGAAAATTCATCAGATGCCCAAAATGGATGTAGTTGTCGAGTGATCACCTGATGGGGGATTCTTTCGTGTTGGCTTTTGAGAATTTTCCCCTTCAAAGGTAAAAAAAAAATTAACTTTCTCATGAAAGCTGTCACCAAGCTAAACATTTATTGCAAAAGGGGGCCCTTTGGCTTCAGCTTGGTATTTATTTTCATTCTTGTGTAGTCACTAACAGCAAAGGCCGATCTACCACCCAGTGCGTTTGAGAACTCTGGGTGTCTTTGCCTTTTTTTTAAAAAAACTCCTAAATCGAGCTCTCAGGTCCAAAACTCTTTTAAGCCCCTTTCCCAATTCTGAGCCATCTCAAAGCTTATGGTCACTATGTTCATTTTTTATGCTCCTCCAACAGTGAAACAAATTTGTCGGATTCAATCCCTTTCCCTCATAAAATTAGTTACATCAAAAAATGGTGATTTTTGCACCGACTTGCACAGCATTCTGGGAATAAGAAATTGCAAAAATATAAATTTCTGTTCGGGGTTTATTTTAGTACTTTATCTTGCATCCGCTTAAAAGTCCGACAATTTTCCCCTGTCAGATTTGGACAGCCATCGGTTGAAAAGCTTTTAATTTTTTTCCATTTTAGTCCCCCGTTTGTCCAGGATGCATTTACTTCGATGAAAACAAATCACTCCCGTCGGGTACCCCTTTTTTGATCGCATAGCGCCCGTTTTTCAAACATTCAAGTTTTTTTGTTATTCCCCCGACAAAGTAATAATGGGCCGATACGCTCTGTCCAGAGCCAGGGTAAAAAAAAAAAAAAACAATTATCCACTTTGTTTTGCAGCTGAAGCTGCAACTTCCCCGCATTGCTTCGACCCTTTTTGTTACGTTTCCCCGGAGAGGGGGACATTTGCAAGCTTCTTTTTTTTTAGGACAAAAGCGCTGCAGAGTCCCCCCAAACATTTTTTGCAAATCCCCATAGAGAATGGCTTACGTTTCTTGCAATTTTGTGGGGTTTACAAAGTTGTCTGGCGGCTGCATTGGATGAGTGAAGCTTTGTAAAAAAATCCTTGCTGTCTTTGCGTTTTGCCCGCAAATCTTCAGATACCCGTGCCCGCTCTGCCCCCGTCAAATTCTTTTATTTCTCTGCGTGTTTTTTGTCTCATAAAGGGGATTCAATTTTTTTAATTTTTTAAAACACATCGCTCTCCCCAAAAAATAAGCACCAACTTTTACCTTTGGGTCAGTAAAAAAATATTTAGAAGTCCATTTTCCTTTTAAAAACCTCATTCTGCATCAATAAATTTCTGGGGGTGCGTCTTCACTGGGTTTTTTTGGACTTGTGCTGTCACCAGTTTCGGATGGCTTGTCCCAGTTTCGGACGTGCTGTTGCACAGTTTTTGGATGCGTTGTCACAGTTTCTGGCGTGCTGTTGTCACTAGTTTTGGATTGCCCCGTCACCCTTTTGGATGCTGTCGTCAAACCCGGTTTTTTGGACGTGCTGCTTGTCACTAGTTTCTGGCGTGTCCTGTCCGGTTTATTGGAGTGTGCTTGTCACTAGTTTTTGGGCGTGTGCTTGTCCCCAAAATTTTGGACGTGCTGTTGTCACTAGTTTCTGGAGTGTGTTTTACCAATTTCTGGGCTGCTGTTGTCACCGGGTTTTTTTGGAGGCTGTTGTCACTAGTTTTGGACGTTGTTGTCATAGTTTTGGACGGCTGCCTGTCACTGGTTTTTTTGGAGCTACCTTTCCTAATTTTTGGACTTGCTGTATTTCACTGGTTTATTTAGACTTGTGCCTATCAATTTGTGGACTGCGGCCTGTCACCGGTTTATTTGGACGTGCTCCCTGTCACCAATTTCTGGACTGCTGCCTGTCTCTGGATGTGCTGCCTGTCACAAGAGCGCTAAATATTCCCTGGACTGAGTACTACAGCTCTCAGTCTCCTGCGGTCATGAATCCCAGCAGATAGTGCTACACAGCTGCAGTGTCTCCCTGGCGCGGAGGGGCGCACGATCGGCCCTGTAATGGCGGCTGCTGCAGGAGGCGGTACCACTCGCTATTACAGGCTTTAGTCCCGCACGAAGCACCACACACAAGCACCACTACGGGCTTTAGTTTGACTGGTCACGGAGCACCACACACAAGCACCACTACGGGCTTTAGTCTGACTCTGGTTGAAGCACCACACACAAGCACCACTACGGGCTTTAGTCTGATTGGTCACAGAGCACCACACACAAGCACCACTACGGGCTTTAGTCTGATTGGTCACATAGCACCACTCACAAGCACCACTACAGGCTTTAGTTTGACTGGTCACCGAGCACCACACACAAGCACAACTACGGGCTTTAGTCTGACTGGTCACAGAGCACCACACACAAGCACCACTACGGGCTTTAGTCTGACTGGTCACAGAGCACCACTACGGGCTTTAGTTTGACTGGTCACGGAGCACCACACACAAGCACCACTACGGGCTTTAGTCTGACTGGTCACGGAGCACCACTACGGGCTTTAGTCTGACTGGTCACGGAGCACCACACACAAGCACCACTACGGGCTTTAGTCTGACTGGTCACAGAGCACCACACACAAGCACCACTACGGGCTTTAGTTTGACTGGTCACAGAGCACCACTACGGGCTTTAGTCTGACTGGTCACAGAGCACCACACACAAGCACCACTACGGGCTTTAGTCTGACTCTGGTTGAAGCACCACACACAAGCACCACTACGGGCTTTAGTCTGACTGGTCACAGAGCACCACACACAAGCACCACTACGGGCTTTAGTCTGACTGGTCACAGAGCACCACACACAAGCACCACTACGGGCTTTAGTCTGATTGGTCACAGAGCACCACACACAAGCACCACTACGGGCTTTAGTTTGACTGGTCACGGAGCACCACACACAAGCACCACTACGGGCTTTAGTCTGACTGGTCACGGAGCACCACACACAAGCACCACTACGGGCTTTAGTTTGACTGGTCACAGAGCACCACACACAAGCACCACTACGGGCTTTAGTCTGACTGGTCACAGAGCACCACCCCCCAGCACATCTACGGGCTTTAGTCTGACTGGTCACAGAGCACCACACACAAGCACCACTACGGGCTTTAGTCTGACTGGTCACGGAGCACCACTACGGGCTTTAGTCTGACTGGTCACGGAGCACCACACACAAGCACCACTACGGGCTTTAGTCTGACTGGTCACAGAGCACCACACACAAGCACCACTACGGGCTTTAGTTTGATAGGTCACAGAGCACCACACACAAGCACCACTACGGGCTTTAGTCTGACTGGTCACAGAGCACCACACACAAGCACCACTACGGGCTTTAGTTTGAAAGGTCACAGAGCACCACACACAAGCACCACTACGGGCTTTAGTCTGACTCTGGTTGGAGCACCACACACAAGCACCACTACGGGCTTTAGTCTGACTGGTCACAGAGCACCACACACAAGCACCACTACGGGCTTTAGTTTGACTGGTCACAGAGCACCACACACAAGCACCACTACGGGCTTTAGTCTGACTGGTCACAGAGCACCACACACAAGCACCACTACGGGCTTTAGTTTGACTGGTCACGGAGCACCACACACAAGCACCACTACGGGCTTTAGTTTGACTGGTCACGGAGCACCACACACAAGCACCACTACGGGCTTTAGTTTGACTGGTCACAGAGCACCACACACAAGCACCACTACGGGCTTTAGTCTGATTGGTCACAGAGCACCACACACAAGCACCACTACGGGCTTTAGTCTGACTGGTCACAGAGCACCACACACAAGCACCACTACGGGCTTTAGTTTGACTGGTCACGGAGCACCACACACAAGCACCACTACGGGCTTTAGTTTGACTGGTCACGGAGCACCACACACAAGCACCACTACGGGCTTTAGTTTGACTGGTCACAGAGCACCACACACAAGCACCACTACGGGCTTTAGTTTGACTGGTCACGGAGCACCACACACAAGCACCACTACGGGCTTTAGTTTGACTGGTCACGGAGCACCACACACAAGCACCACTACGGGCTTTAGTTTGACTGGTCACGGAGCACCACACACAAGCACCACTACGGGCTTTAGTTTGACTGGTCACAGAGCACCACTACGGGCTTTAGTTTGACTGGTCACGGAGCACCACACACAAGCACCACTACGGGCTTTAGTCTGACTGGTCACGGGCACCACACACAAGCACCACTACGGGCTTTAGTCTGACTGGTCACGGAGCACCACTACGGGCTTTAGTCTGACTGGTCACGGAGCACCACTACGGGCTTTAGTCTGACTGGTCACAGAGCACCACACACAAGCACCACTACGGGCTTTAGTTTGACTGGTCACGGAGCACCACACACAAGCACCACTACGTGCTTTAGTCTGACTGGTCACAGAGCACCACACACAAGCACCACTACGGGCTTTAGTCTGACTGGTCACAGAGCACCACTACAGGCTTTAGTCTGACTGGTCACAGAGCACCACACACAAGTGTCTTCCCTCAGCAAATGCTTGCTCTCAACACGTCACGTAGTTCCGGTCACGCCTCCAACTCTGAACGGGTGGGCGGGCCGGTCAGAGACAGGAGGCGGGACGGATGCGGGCCGCCCCTTGCCCGGGTCTGGTGTAGAGGGCAGGTAACATTGCAGCAGGGGATTCGGACATGGGGTCCACAGTCCCATACCTTCACCTGCCGCAGGCCATCTGCAGGGTCGTCTTCTTCAGTCTCATCCAGAGGGTTGTTCCCCTGAAAGTAGCGGAGGATGAGGGTCTTCAGCAGGGCACTGCGCTCAGGGTTCACCTTGGCAGCACATGCTCCACAGCTTCTGTATGACACACTGACACAGGAAGGAAAGAGGTCACCTGCCAGATACAGGACATCAGGGGGTGGTAGAGAATACAAGAGGAGAATACACGGGAGAGGGAAAGAAGAGACGGAAGAAAGGAACAGAGGAAGGAAGAGGAGAGAGGTGAGAGAAGAGCCGGGCAAGGAGGAGAGGGAAGGAAAGGAGAGATGAGCAAAGAGGAGAGAGAAAGGTGAGAGAAGAGGGGAAGGAAGGGAGAGAGAAAGTGAGAGAAGAGCCAGTGAAGGAGGAGAGGGGAAGGAAGGGAGAGAGAAGGTGAGAGAAGAGACAGTGAAGGAGAAGAGAGGAAGGGAGAGAGAAAGTGAGAGAAGAGACAGTGAAGGAGGAGAGGTGAAGGAAAGGAGGGATGAGCAAAGAGGAGCGAAAAAGTTGAGGGAATACACAGTGAAGGAGGAGAGGGGAAGGAAAGGAGGGATGAGCAAAGAGGAGAGAGAAAGGTGCGGGATTAGACAGTGAAGGAGGAGAGGGTAAGGAAAGGAGGTATGAGCAAAGAGGAGAAAGAAAGGTGAGGGATTAGACAGTGAAGGAGGAGAGGGGAAGGAAGGGAGAGAGAAGGTGAGAGAAGAGACAGTGAAGGAGGAGAGGGGAAGGAAGGGAGAGAGAAGGTGAGAGAAGGTGAGGAGAGCTGCAGTCAGGAATACCGCTCTCTTTCCTTTGGAGTCATGAACACATTTATAGGGAGGTTGGAGGAGAGAACCAAACTAGCATTCCCCCTCCCCTCCCCCACAGCTTGTCACCTATGGGCGGCTTCTGTTCCTTTCCCCCCACATGTGGACGCCACACTGAACGATGAAGGACGCACCTATGGAAGACTCGGTAACAGGCTTGCAGCTGTCTCAGGGCTGTTGCCTCTCGTGACGTCACCTTCTGGTGGAGGAAATCACAAACTTCTTCCAGCTCCTCATTGCTTAAGTCACCATAAGAGCAAAAGTGGAAGGAAAGTTTACTGAACTCTACCAGCACTCCGCTCCGGCCGGTACCTCGAAATCCTACAACAAGGCCAAAGACATAAGAGTATTACATGTAGTGGATGCTGGAAGCTCCACAGCAGCCATAACTACATCACCGCCATAGTGACCTGGAGCAGAAGAGTAGCCCAAGCTCCAATGGTGTCTGCACAAGTCACCTCCGAGAAGGCGAGGAGCAGCCAATCCCCACCCATCTGCCGCACAGCGAGCTATAACACCGCCACTATAGTGCCCTGGAGCAGAAGAGTAGCCTGAGCTCCAAAGGGGTCCACACAAGGAGTGTCACCTCCAAGAAGCGGCCAATCCCCACCTACAGCGATCTGCCGCACAGCGAGCTATAACACCGCCACTATATTGCCCTGGAGCAGAAGAGTAGCCTGAGCTCCAATGGTGTCTACGCAAGGAGTGTCGCCTCCGAGTAGGTGAGAAGTAGCTCAAGGAGCAGCCAATCCCTACCCACAGCGATCTGCCGCACAGAGAGCAACAACACCGCCACTATAGTGCCCTGCAGCAGAAGAGTAGCCTGAGCTCCAATGGTGTCTACACAAGGAGTGTCACCTCCGAGAAGGTGAGAAGCAACCAATCCCCACCCATAGTGACCTGCTGCACAGCGAGCTATAACACCGCCACTATAGTGCCCTGGAGCAGAAGAGTAGCCTGAGCTCCAAAGGGGTCACCTCCGAGAAGGTGAGAAGCAACCAATCCCCACCCATAGTGACCTGCTGCACAGCGAGCTATAACACCGCCACTATAGTGCCCTGGAGCAGAAGAGTAGCCTGAGCTCCAATGGTGTCTACGCAAGGAGTGTCACCTCCAAGAAGCGGCCAATCCCCACCCATCTGCCGCACAGCGAGCTATAACACCGCCACTATAGTGCCCTGGAGCAGAAGAGTAGCCTGAGCTCCAAAGGGGTCCACACAAGGAGTGTCACCTCCAAGAAGCGGCCAATCCCCACCTACAGCGATCTGCCGCACAGCGAGCTATAACACCGCCACTATATTGCCCTGGAGCAGAAGAGTAGCCTGAGCTCCAATGGTGTCTACGCAAGGAGTGTCGCCTCCGAGTAGGTGAGAAGCAGCTCAAGGAGCAGCCAATCCCTACCCACAGCGATCTGCCGCACAGAGAGCAACAACACCGCCACTATAGTGCCCTGCAGCAGAAGAGTAGCCTGAGCTCCAATGGTGTCTACGCAAGGAGTGTCACCTCCAAGAAGCGGCCAATCCCCACCCATCTGCCGCACAGCGAGCTATAACACCACCACTATATTGCCTTGGAGCAGAAGAGTAGCCCGAGCGCCAAAGGGGTCCACACAAGGAGTGTCGCCTCCGAGTAGGTGAGAAGCAGCTCAAGGAGCAGCCAATCATCACCTGCAGTGATCTGCCGCACAGCGAGCGATAACACCGCAGCCATAACTACACCGCCGCCATAGTGCCCTGCAGCAGAAGAGTAGCCGAGCCTCCAATGGTTTCCTGTACAAGGAGTTCCACCTACGAGAAGGTAAGGAAAAAAAAAAAAAAAAAAAAAAACAGCCCAATCACCCTCCGCAAGAAGCGCAGTGGCAGCTGCCCAGGCTCATCTGTGCCACAAGTGGGTGCTACAAATGGACTCCAGCCTTGAACTAAAAGATTACAATCCAACAACACAGCATCAGATTACATGAAACCAAACACATGACCAAGATGCTCAGAGATGAAGGACGGGGGTCTACAGCTGAGGAGCTGAGCTCGGAGGAGCCACAGTCACATCACCCTGATATCTTATGCGCTGCGCGGACAGAGCAGATATAAGCTCTGCACTGACCACTGCTCTGCTGGACACAAGATGCTCAGAGATGAAGGATGGGGGTCTACAGCTGAGGAGCTGAGCTCGGAGCAGCCACAGTCACATGGTCCTGATATCATCTGGAAATGGACGGGGTCACTTGTGCGCTGTACGGACAGAGCGGGTATAAGCTCCGCACTGCTCTGCTGGACACAACGTCTTTACCTCCCGTGGTTGAAGAATTCCACTGCAGATCTCGCAACGCTCTCTTCACAGGGACAATTTCCCATCCCATGGAGTCTGCAAGCTCCACTGCATTAAACTCCACAGAGCTCACATGTGTGTGGTCAACCCCAGAAAGACGTTCGCGGGCAAGGGCCACGGCCACCGGGGGGCAACTGAGAGGGGAAAATACAGACCCAGGTAATGGAGAAGAAGAGAGGACACATGACCACACATCACCATACAGAGCGCCCCCAGCTGGTCACACATCACAGATACAGGGGGGGAGAACAGTACCTGCGGGCCAGGCCGCGGAGTTGTTGGGGGCCACTGTAACAGGTTACACGACACATAGACAGCGTAGGGTGAAGGAGCTCCAGCCAGCGGGACTCGTGCAGCTCCAAATAACAGAGAAGAGTCTCAATACCTGACAATAAGAAGAAGAAAGACAAAAAAAGCATCAAAGAGAGAAAAAAAAAAAAAGAGAACAAAACCCTCAACAGGGGCAATCATGTACAGAAACCAAACACCAGAGACAGGACAGCAACAAAGAGAGCAAAACCCACAGCACGACCGAACATGTACAGCAACCAAACACCAGAGACAGGACAGCAACAAAGAGGAAGCCCACAGCACGACCGAACATGTACAGCAACCAAACACCAGAGACAGGACAGCAACAAAGAGGAAAACCCACAGCACAACCGATCATTTACAGCAACCAAACACCAGAGAAAGGACAGCAACAAAGAGAGCAAAACCCACAGCACGACCGAACATGTACAGCAACCAAACACCAGAGACAGGACAGCAACAAAGAGAGCAAAACCCACAGCACGGGCGAACATGTACAGCAACCAAACACCAGAGATAAAACAGCAACAAAGAGGAAGCCCACAGCACGACCGAACATGTACAGCAACCAAACACCAGAGACAGGACAGCAACAAAGAGGAAACCCACAGCACGACCGAACATGTACAGCAACCAAACACCAGAGACAGGACAGCAACAAAGAGAGCAAAACCCACAGCACGACCGAACATGTACAGCAACCAAACACCAGAGACAGGACCGCAACAAAGAGAGCAAAACCCACAGCACGACCGAACATGTACAGCAACCAAACACCAGAGACAGGACCGCAACAAAGAGGAAGCCCACAGCACGACTGAACATGTACAGCAACCAAAACCAGATACATGAAGCCAAAGAAGGAACCCACAGCACAACCTGAACATGTACAGCAACAATACTCCAGAAGAACAGCGACTCCGCAACAAAGAGTAACCCACATCACGACCGAACATATACAGCAACCAAACACCTGACACAGGACAGCAACAAGAGAAGCCCAACAGCAACGACCAACATGTACAGCAACCAAACACCAAGACAGTGACCACACGAAGAGGAAAGCCCACAGCATGACTCGAAACATGTACAGCAACCAAACACCAGAGTATACAACAGCAACAAAGAGGAAAACCACAGCTACGACCGAACATGTAGAGCAAACCAAACAACCAGAGACATGAACAGCAAACAAGAGAAACCCACCGCACGTACGAACATTTTTAAGCAACCAAACACCAGAGACAGGACAGCAACAAAGAGGAAACCCACAGCACGACCGAACATGTACAGCAACCAAACACCAGAGACAGGACAGCAACAAAGAGGAAACCCACAGCACGACTGAACATGTACAGCAACCAAACACCAGAGACAGGACAGCAACAAAGAGGAAACCCACAGCACAACCGAACATGTACAGCAACCAAACACCAGAGACAGGACCGCAACAAAGAGGAAGCCCACAGCACGACCGAACATGTACAGCAACCAAACACCAGAGACAGGACAGCAACAAAGAGGAAACCCACAGCACGACCGAACATGTACAGCAACCAAACACCAGAGACAGGACCGCAACAAAGAGGAAGCCCACAGCACGACCGAACATGTACAGCAACCAAACACCAGAGACAGGACAGCAACAAAGAGAGCAAAACCCACAGCACGACCGAACATGTACAGCAACCAAACACCAGAGACAGGACAGCAACAAAGAGGAAACCCACAGCACGACCGATCATGTACAGCAACCAAACACCAGAGACAGGACAGCAACAAAGAGGAAACCCACAGCACGACCGATCATATACAGCAACCAAACACCAGAGACAGGACAGCAACAAAGAGGAAACCCACAGCACGACCGAACATGTACAGCAACCAAACACCAGAGATACAACAGCAACAAAGAGGAAACCCACAGCACGACCGAACATGTACAGCAACCAAACACCAGAGACAGGACAGCAACAAAGAGGAAACCCACAGCACGACCGAACATGTACAGCAACCAAACACCAGAGACAGGACTGCAACACAGAGGAAACCCACAGCACGACCGACATGTACAGGCAAAGCACCCAAACACCCAGAAGACAGAACATAACACAGAGAAGCAAAAACCCACACACGACCGAACATGTACAGCAACGCAAACACCAGGAGACCGACGCAACAAAGAGGAAACCCACTATCACGTACTGAACATGTACAGCAACCAAACAACCAGAGACAGGTCCAAGCAACAAAGATGAAACACCATCAGCAGCGACCGAACATTACAGCAACCAAACACCAGAGCAGGACCGCAACAAAAGATGAACCCACAGCACGCCGAACACATGTACAGCAACCAAACAACTCCCAGAGACAGTACAGTCAACAAAGAGAGGCAAAACCCACACACGACCGAGACACGTAGAGCAACCAAACACCAGGAGACATGACTTGCAACAAAGAGGAAAACCCAATCACGACCGAAACATGTTACAGCAACCAAACACCAGAGACAGGACAGCAACAAAGAGGAAACCCACAGCACAACAGATCATGTACAGCAACCAAACACCAGAGACAGAAAGCAACAAAGAGGAAACCCACAGCACGACCGAACATGTACAGCAACCAAAAACAAGAGACAGGACAGCAACAAAGAGGAAACCCACAGCACGACCGAACATGTACAGCAACCAAAACTCCATAGATAGGACAGCAACAAAGAGAGCAAAACCCACAGCACGACCGAACATGTACAGCAACCCAACACCAGAGACAGGACCGCAACAAAGAGAGCAAAACCCACAGCACGACCGAACATGTACAGCAACCAAACACCAGAGACAGGACAGCAACAAAGAGAGCAAAACCCACAGCACGACCGATCATGTACAGCAACCAAACACCAGAGACAGGACAGCAACAAAGAGGAAACCCACAGCACGACTGAACATGTACAGCAACCAAACACCAGAGACAGGACAGCAACAAAGAGGAAACCCACAGCACGACCGAACATGTACAGCAACCAAACACCAGAGACAGGACAGCAACAAAGAGGAAACCCACAGCACGACCGAACATGTACAGCAACCAAACACCAGAGATACAACAGCAACAAAGAGAGCAAAACCCACAGCACGGGCGAACATGTACAGCAACCAAACACCAGAGATACAACAGCAACAAAGAGGAAACCCACAGCACGACCGAACATGTACAGCAACCAAACACCAGAGACAGGACAGCAACAAAGAGGAAACCCACAGCACAACCGATCATGTACAGCAACCAAACACCAGAGATACAACAGCAACAAAGAGGAAACCCACAGCACGACCGAACATGTACAGCAACCAAACACCAGAGACAGGACAGCAACAAAGAGGAAACCCACAGCACGACCGAACATGTACAGCAACCAAACACCAGAGACAGGACAGCAACAAAGAGGAAACCCACAGCACGACTGAACATGTACAGCAACCAAACACCAGAGATACAACAGCAACAAAGAGGAAACCCACAGCACGACTGAACATGTACAACACAACCAGGACACCAAGATACAACAGCAACAAAGAGCAAGCCCACAGCACAGACCGAGACATGTACAGCAAACCAAAAACACCAGAGACGGACAAGCAACAAAAGGGGAAACCCACAGCACGACAGAACATTTAAAGCAACCACACACCAGAGTAAGTACAGCAACAAAGAAGCAAAACCCACAGCAAACGACCTAACATACTGCAACCCAACACCAGAACAGGGGAAAGCAACAAAGAGGAAACCCACAGCACGACCGAACATGTACAGCAACCAAACACCAGAGACAGGACAGCAACAAAGAGAGCAAAACCCACAGCACGACCGAACATGTACAGCAACCAAACACCAGAGACAGGACAGCAACAAAGAGGAAACCCACAGCACGACTGAACATGTACAGCAACCAAACACCAGAGACAGGACCGCAACAAAGAGGAAACCCACAGCACGACCGAACATGTACAGCAACCAAACACCAGAGACAGGACCGCAACAAAGAGGAAACCCACAGCACGACTGAACATGTACAGCAACCAAACACCAGAGATACAATAACAACAAAGAGGAAGCCCACAGCACGACCGAACATGTACAGCAACCAAACCCCAGAGACCGGACATCAACAAAGATGAAACCCACAGCACGACCGAACCTGTACGCAAACCAAACACCAGAGACAAGGACACAACAAAGAGGAAACCCACAGCACGACCGAACATGTACAGCAACCAAACACCAGAGACAGGACAGCAACAAAGAGGAAACCCACAGCACGACCGAACATGTACAGCAACCAAACACCAGAGACAGGACCGCAACAAAGAGGAAACCCACAGCACGACCGAACATGTACAGCAACCAAACACCAGAGACAGGACAGCAACAAAGAGGAAACACACAGCACGACCGAAAAAGTACAGCAACCAAAAACCAGAGACAGAACCGTGACAAAGAGGAAACCCACAGCACGACCAAACATGTAATCAAAAACCCCAAACACCAGAAGACAGACCGCAAAAAGAGAAACCCACAGCACGACCGACACATGTTACAGCAACCAACACCAGAGATCACAACAGCAACAAAGAGAAGCAAAAACCCACAGCACTAATTAACATGTACAGCAACCAAACACCAGAGACAGGACAGCAACAAAGAGGAAACCCACAGCACGACCGAACATGTACAGCAACCAAACACAAGAGCCAGGACAGCAACAAAGAGGAAACCCACAGCACTACGACCCGAACATGTACAGCAACCAAGACACCGAGAGACAGGACCCGCAACAAAGAGAAACCCCCAGCACGACCGAGAAATCGTTAACACAACCAAACACCAGAGATACATCAGCAACAAAGAGGAAACCCACAGCACGACCGGACATATACAGAAACCAAACACCAGAGACAGGACAGCAACAAAGAGGAACCCACAGCACGACCGAACGACATGTACTAGCAACCAAAAACCGTGACAAAACAGCAACAAAGAGAAACCCACAGCACGACCGAACATGTACAGCAACCAAACACCAGATACAACAGCAACAAAGAGGAAACCCACAGCACGACTGTACATGTACAGCAACCTAACACCAGAGACAGGACAGCAACAAAGAGGAAACCCACAGCACGACCGAACATGTACAGCAACCAAACACCAGAGATACAACAGCAACAAAGAGAAAAACCCACACATCGACCGAACTCATGTACAGCAAAACCAACACAGAGTCAGACCGCAACAAAGAGAGCAAAACCCACAGCACGACTGAACATGTACAGCAACCAAACACCAGAGACAGGACTGCAACAAAGAGGAAACCCACAGCACGACCGAACATGTACAGCAACCAAACACCAGAGACATGCCAGAAACAAAGAATAGTCAAGAACCCCACAGCACGACCGAACATGTACAGCAACCAAACACCAGAGAGACGTCAGCAACAAAGAGGAAACCCACAGCACGACCGAACATGTAACGCAACCATACCCCAGAGACAGGACAGCAACAAAGAGGAAACCCACAGCACGACCGAACATGTAACAGCAAACCAAACACACAGAGACAGACCGCAACAAGAGGAAACCCACGCAACGACCGAACATGTAAAAACAACCAACACCTAGACAGGACAGCAACAAAGAGGAAACCCACACACGACCCGAACAAATGTACAGCAACCATAACACCAGAGACAGGACTGCAACAAGAGGAAACCCACAGCACGACCGAACATATACAGCAACCAAACACCAGAGACAGGACCACAACAAAGAGGAAACCCACAGCACGACCGAACATGTACAGCAACCAAACACCAGGACAGGACCACTAACAAATAGAGCGAAAACCCACATCACACCGAACATGTACAGCATACCAAACACCAAGACAGGAAATACCGCAACAAGAGAAATCCTCCAGCACTGACTGAACATGTACAGCAACCAAACACCAAGATACAACAGCAACAAAGAGGAAACCCCACAGGCACGACCGAAATGTCATCAACCAAGACACCAGAGACAGACCGCAACAAAGAAGAAACCCACAGCACGAACCGAACATTTACAGCAACCAAACACCAGAGACAGGGACACCGCAACAAAGAGCAAAACGACCCACAGCACGAACCGAACAATGACAGCAACCAAACACCAAGATTACAACAGCAACAAGAGAGCAAAACCCACAGCACGACGGAACATGTACAGCAACCAAACACCAGAGACATGACCGGGCAAAACAAAGAGAGCAAATAACCCTCAGCACGACCGAACATGTAAACAGCAACCACACACCAGAAGACAGGAAAGCAACCAAGAGGAAACCCACTAGCACAACGAGACCGTTACCTGTACAACAACGAAACGACCAGAGACAGGACCGCAACAAAGAGGAAACCCACAGCACGACCGATCATGTACAGCAACCAAACACCAGAGATACAACAGCAACAAAGAGGAAGCCCACAGCACGACTGAACATGTACAGCAACCAAACACCAGAGACAGGACAGCAACAAAGAGAGCAAAACCCACAGCACGACCGAACATGTACAGCAACCAAACACCAGAGATACAACAGCAACAAAGAGGAAACCCACAGCACGACTGAACATGTACAGCAACCAAACACCAGAGACAGGACAGCAACAAAGAGGAAGCCCACAGCACGACCGAACATGTACAGCAACCAAACACCAGAGATACAACAGCAACAAAGAGAGCAACACCCACAGCACGACCCAACAGGTACAGCAACCAAACACCAGAGACAGGACAGACTAACAAAGAGTAAAACCCACAGCACTACCGAACTGTACAGCACCAAACACCAGAGACAGACAGCAACAAAGCGAGCAAAACCCACAGCACGACCGAACATGTACAGCAACCAAACACCAGAGACAGGACAGCAACAAAGAGGAAACCCACAGCACGACCGATCATGTACAGCAACCAAACACCAGAGACAGGACAGCAACAAAGAGAGCAAAACCCACAGCACGACCGAACATGTACAGCAACCAAACACCAGAGACCGGACAGCAACAAAGAGGAAACCCACAGCACGACCGAACATGTACAGCAACCAAACACCAGAGATACAACAGCAACAAAAAGGAAACCCACAGCATCGACTCGAGAACATTACCACAACCAAACACTCCCAGAGATACAACAGCAACAAAGAGAGCAATACCCACAGCACGACCGAACATGTACAGCAACCAAACACCAGAGACAAGACAGCAACAAAGAGGAAGCAAATAGCACGACCGAACATGTACAGCAACCAAACACCAGAGATACAACAGCAACAAAGAGAGCAAAACCCACAACACGACCGAACATGTACAGCAAAAGTCACCAAACATCCAAGATACAACAGCAAAAAACGAAACCCGCTGCACAGCACGACCGAACATGTACAGCAACAGCATACCAAACACCAGAGAGCTAGACCCGCAACAAAAGAGGAAACCCACAGCACAACCGATCATGTACAGCAACCAAACACCAGACACAGTACAGCAACAAAGATGAAACCCACAGCACGACCGATCATGAACAGCAACCAAACACCAGAGACAGGACCGCATCAAAGAGGAAGCCCACAGCACGACTGAACATGTACAGCAACCAAACACCAGAGATACAACAGCAACAAAGAGGAAACCCACAGCACGACTGAACATGTACAGCAACCAAACACCAGAGACAGGACAGCAACAAAGAGGAAACCCACAGCACGACCGAACATGTACAGCAACCAAACACCAGAGATACAACAGCAACAAAGAGGAAACCCACAGCACGACTGATCATGTACAGCAACCAAACACCAGAGACAGGACAGCAACAAAGAGCACACGCACACCACGACCGGTCATGTACAGCCCCCAAACACCAGAGACAGGCCAGCCCCAAAGAGGAAACCCCACACACGAACTGGACAAGTACAGCAACCAACACCAGAGATACAACAGCAACAAAGAGGATACCCACAGTTCAAGCACTGATCATGTCGCAACCAACACCAGAGACAGGACGCGCAAACAAAGAGAGAAAAACCCCACAGCACGACCGAACATGTACAGCAACCAAACACCAGAGACAGGACAGCAACAAAGAGAGCAAAACCCACAGCACGACCGAACATGTACAGCAACCAAACACCAGAGACAGGACAGCAACAAAGAGAGCAAAACCCACAGCACGACCGAACATGTACAGCAACCAAACACCAGAGACAGGACCGCAACAAAGAGGAAACCCACAGCACGACTGAACATGTACAGCAACCAAACACCAGAGACAGGACAGCAACAAAGAGAGCAAAACCCACAGCACGACCGAACATGTACAGCAACCAAACACCAGAGACAGGACCGCAACAAAGAGGAAACCCACAGCACGACCGATCATGTACAGCAACCAAACACCAGAGATACAACAGCAACAAAGAGAGCAAAACCCACAGCACAACCGAACATGTACAGCAACCAAACACCAGAGACAGGACAGCAACAAAGAGGAAACCCACAGCACGACCGAACATGTACAGCAACCAAACACCAGAGACAGGACCACAACAAAGAGGAAGCCCACAGCATGACCGAACATGTACAGCAACCAAACACCAGAGATACAACAGCAACAAAGAGGAAACCCACAGCACGACCGAACATGTACAGCAACCAAACACCAGAGACAGGACCGCAACAAAGAGGAAACCCACAGCACGACCGAACATGTACAGCAACCAAACACCAGAGACAGGACCGCAACAAAGAGGAAACCCACAGCACGACCGAACATGTACAGCAACCAAACACCAGAGATACAACAGCAACAAAGAGAGCAAAACCCACAGCACGACCGAACATGTACAGCAACCAAACACCAGAGACAGGACCGCAACAAAGAGGAAACCCACAGCACGACCGATCATGTACAGCAACCAAACACCAGAGATACAACAGCAACAAAGAGAGCAAAACCCACAGCACAACCGATCATGTACAGCAACCAAACACCAGAGACAGGACAGCAACAAAGAGAGCAAAACCCACAGCACGACCGAACATGTACAGCAACCAAACACCAGAGACAGGACAGCAACAAAGAGAGCAAAACCCACAGCACGACCGAACATGTACAGCAACCAAACACCAGAGATACAACAGCAACAAAGAGAGCAAAACCCACAGCACGACCGAACATGTACAGCAACCAAACACCAGAGATACAACAGCAACAAAGAGAGCAAAACCCACAGCACGACCGATCATGTACAGCAACCAAACACCAGAGACAGGACAGCAACAAAGAGGAAACCCACAGCACAACCGATCATGTACAGCAACCAAACACCAGAGACAGGACAGCAACAAAGAGGAAACCCACAGCACGACCGAACATGTACAGCAACCAAACACCAGAGACAGGACAGCAACAAAGAGGAAACCCACAGCACGACCGAACATGTACAGCAACCAAACACCAGAGACAGGACAGCAACAAAGAGAGCAAAACCCACAGCACGACCGAACATGTACAGCAACCAAACACCAGAGATACAACAGCAACAAAGAGAGCAAAACCCACAGCACGGGCGAACATGTACAGCAACCAAACACCAGAGACAGGACAGCAACAAAGAGGAAACCCACAGCACGACCGAACATGTACAGCAACCAAACACCAGAGACAGGACAGCAACAAAGAGGAAGCCCACAGCATGACCGAACACGTAGAGCAACCAAACAACAAAGAGGAAACCCATAGCACGACCGAACATGTACAGCAACCAAACACCAGAGACAGGACCGCAACAAAGAGAGCAAAACCCACAGCACGACCGAACATGTACAGCAACCAAACACCAGAGACAGGACAGCAACAAAGAGGAAACCCACAGCACGACCGAACATGTACAGCAACCAAACACCAGAGATACAACAGCAACAAAGAGGAAACCCACAGCACGACCGAACATGTACAGCAACCAAACACCAGAGACAGGACCGCAACAAAGAGGAAACCCCCAGCACGACCGAACATGTACAGCAACCAAACACCAGAGACAGGACCGCAACAAAGAGAGCAAAACCCACAGCACGACCGAACATGTACAGCAACCAAACACCAGAGATACAACAGCAACAAAGAGCAAAACCCACAGCACGACCGACCATGTACAGCAACCAAACACCAGAGACAGGACAGCAACAAAGAGGAAGCCCACAGCACGACCGAACATGTACAGCAACCAAACACCAGAAGACAGTACAAAGCAACAAAGAGGAGCCCACAGCACGATTGAACATGTAAAGCAACCAAACACCAAGACAGGACCCCTGCAACCCGTCACCTCACCATGAGGGGATCCCTTACCACCACTCACTCTCCTCTCGGACACCTAGTGCCTGCACCGTCTCCTCACCACGAGGGGCCCTCCCACCACTCACTCTACTCTCGGACACCCAGTGCCTGCACCGTCTCCTCACCATGAGAGGCCCTCCCACCACTCACTCTCCTCTCGCACATTCTAGTGCCTGCCACGTCTTGGCTCACACATGAGGGGCCGCATCCACACCACTCATCTACCTCTCCGTACATCTGTGCCTGCACCATCTATCCTCACCATGAGGGGCCCCTCCCACCACTCCACTCATCCTCTCGGACATCCATTCCTGCACTTCTCCTCACCACGAGGGGCCCTCCCACCACTCACTCTACTCTCGGACACCCAGTGCCTGCACCGTCTCCTCACCATGAGAGGCCCTCCCACCACTCACTCTACTCTCTGACATCCAGTGCCTGCACCATCTCCTCACCATGAGAGGCCCACTCCACCACTCACACTCCCGCTTCGAAAAAACCAGATGCCCTGCCCATCTACTCACCTATGAGGGGGCCCGTCCCATCCACTCACTCCCTCTCTCACTCCAGGGCCTCACCGTCTCCCTGACCATGAAGGGGCTCTTCCACCACACCATTGCCTGCACCGTCCCTCCTCACCACGATGGCCCCTCCTACCACTCACACTCCTCTCGGACATCCAGGGCCTGCACCGTCTCCTCACCATGACGGGCCCTTCCACCACTCACTCTCCACTCGCACATCCTGTGCCTGCACCCTCTCCTCACCATGAGGGGCCCTCCCACCACTCACTCTCCTCTAGAAAAACCAGTGCCTGCACCATCTACTCACCATGAGGGGCCCTCCCACCACTCACTCGCCTCTCGCACATCCAGGGCCTCCATCGTCTCCTGACCATGAATGGCTCTCCCACCACATCCAGTGCCTGCACCGTCTCCTCATCACGATGGGCCCTCCCACCACTCACTCTCGTCTCGGACATCTAGTGCCTGCACCGTCTCTTCCCCATGAGGGGCCCTCCTACCACTCACTCTCCTCTCGGACATCCAGGGCCTGCACCGTCTCCTCACATGGACGGGCCCTCCACCAAGCACCTCTTCACTCTCGGACACCTAGTGCCTGCACCGTCTCGTCACCACGAGGGGCCCTTCCACCACTCACTCTCCACTCGCACATCCTGTGCCTGCACCCACTCCTCACCATGAGGGGGCCTCCCACAAATCACTCTCCTCTCCGGACATCCAGATGCCTGCACCATCTACCACCATGATGGGAGGGCGCCCTCCCACCCTCACTCTCCTCATCACAACATCCAGGGGCCTCCCCCACCGCTCCTGAACCATGAAGGGCCTCCTTCCCATCCACCACATCCAGTGCCTGCACCGTCTCCTCACCACGAGGGGCCCTCCAACCACACACCCTCCTCTCCCACATCCAGGGCCTGCACCGTCTCCTCACCATGACGGGCCCTCCCACCACGCACTCTCCTCTCGGACACCTAGTGCCTGCACCGTCTCGTCACCACGAGGGGCCCTCCCACCACTCACTCTCCACTCGCACATCCTGTGCCTGCACCCTCTCCTCACCATGAGGGGCCCTCCCACCACTCACTCTCCTCTCGGACAGCCAGGGCCTGCACCATCTACTCACCACGAGGGGCCCTCCCACCACTCACTCTCCTCTCGCACATCTAGTGCCTGCACCGTCTCCTCACCATGACGGGCCCTCCCACCAATCACTCTCCTCTCGGACATCTAGTGCCTGCACCGTCTCCTCACCATGACGGGCCCTCCCACCACTCTCTCTCCTCTCGGACATCCAGTGCCTGCACCGTCTCCTCACCATGAGGGGCCCTCCCACCACTCCCACTCTACCTCTCGACACCTAGTGCCCCTTCAACCGTCTCGTCACCACGAGGGGCCCTCCCACCACTCACTCTCCACTTGCACATCCTGTGCCTGCACCGTCTCCTCACCATGACGGGCCCTCCCACCCTCTCTCTCCTCTCGACATCCAGTGCCTGCACCATCTCCTCACCATGAGAGGCCCTCCCACCACCTCACTCTCCTCTCGAAAAAACCAGTGTGCCTGCACCATCTACTCCACCATGAGGGGGCCCCTCCCACCACTCACTCTCCCTCTCGCTCATCAGGCCTCCATCCGTCTCCTGAACCATGAAGGGCTCTCCCCACCCACATCCAGTGCCTGCACCGTCTCCTCACCACGAAGGGCCCTCCCTCCACTCACTCTCGTCTCGGACATCTAGTGCCTGCACCGTCTCGTCCCCATGAGGGGCCCTCCCACCACTCACTCTCCTCTCGGACAGCCAGGGCCGGCCACCGTCTCCCCTCACCATGACGGGCCCTCCCACCACGCACTCTCCTCTCGGACACCTAGTGCCTGCACCGTCTCGTCACCAGGAGGGGCCCTCCAACCACTCACTCTCCACTCGCACATCCTGTGCCTGCACCCTCTCCTCACCATGAGGGGCCCTCCCACCACTCACTCTCCTCTCGGACATCCAGTGCCTGCACCATCTACTCACCATGAGGGGCCCTCCCACCACTCACTCTCCTCTCACACATCTAGTGCCTGCACCGTCTCATCACCATGACGGGCCCTCCCACCACTCACTCTCCTCTCGGACATCCAGGGCCTGCACCGTCTCCTCACCATGTCGGGCCCTCCCACCATTCACTCTCCTCTCGCAAAACTAGTGCCTGCACCGTCTCGTCACCATGAGGGGCCCTCCCACCCCTCACTCTCCTCTCGGACATCGAGTGCCTGCACCGTCTCCTCTCCATGAGGGGCCCTCCCTCCACTCACTGTCCTCTCTGACAGCGAGTGCCTGCACCGTCTCCTCTCCATGTTGGGCCCTCCCACCACTCACTCTCCTCTCGCAAATCTAGGGCCTGCACCGTCTCTTCCCCATGAGGGGCCCTCCTACCACTCACTCTCCTCTCGCACATCCAGGGTCTGCACCCTCCTCCTCACCACAGGGGCCCTCCCACACTCACTCCTCCTCTCGACACCAGGGCCCTGCACCGTCTCCTCACCATGACGGGCCCTCCCACCACTCACTCTCCTCTCGGACATCTAGTGCCTGCACCGTCTCGTCACCACGAGGGGCCCTCCCACCACTCACTCTTCACTCGCACATCCTGTGCCTGCACCGCTCCTCCTCACCATGAGGGCCCTCCCACCAATCACTCTCCTCTCAGGACTATCCAGGCCTGCCCCATCTCCTCACCACGAGGGCCACTCCCACCACTCCACATCTCATCTCGCACATCGTAGTGCTGCACCGTCGCCCTCACCAGGACGGGCCCCTCCCACCACCTCACTTCTCCGTCTCGACATCGTATTGCCTGCCAACCGTCCTCCTCACCATTCGACGGGCCCTCTCCACCATTCACTCTCCTCCTCGCAAATCCAGGCCTGCAACGTCTGCTCACCAGCGTTTGGCCCTCCCCGCCCTGTCACTCTCCTCTTCGTACATCCTGTGCCAGCACCGTCCTCTTCCCCATTGAGGGGCCCGTCGCACCACTCACTCCTCCTCTCCACAATCTAATTGCCTGCACAGTTCCTCCCCTCAACCATGACGGTCGCCGACCCACACACTCACGTCCTCCTCTCGACATCCAGGGCCTCAAACTCCTCTCACCATGATGGGCCCACCACCACTCACTCTCCACCTCGGACATCCAGGGCCTGCACCGTCTCCTACACCATGAGGGGCCCTCCCACCACTTAGTCTCCTCTCGGACATCCAGGGCCTGCACCGTCTCCTCACCATGACGGGCCCTCCCACCATTCACTCTCCTCTCGCAAATCCAGGGCCTGCACCGTCTGCTCACCATGAAGGGCCCTCCCGCCACTCACTCTCCTATCGGACATCCAGGGCCTGCACAGTCTCTTCCCCATGAGGGGCCCTCCCACCACTCACTCTCCTCTTGCACATCTAGTGCCCGCACAGTCTCGTCCCCTGACGGGCCCTCCCACCACTCACTCTCCTCTCGCACATCTAGTGCCTGCACCGTCTCCTCACCATGACGGTCCCTCCCACCACTCACTCTCCTCTCGGACATCCAGGGCCTGCACAGTCTCCTCACCATGATGGGCCCTCCCACCACTCACTCTCCTCTCGGACATCCAGGGCCTGCACCGTCTCCTCACCATGACGGGCCCCTCCCACCACTCGCTCTCCTCTCGGACATCCAGTGCCTGCACCGTCTCCTCACCATGAGGGGCCCTCCGACCACTCGCTCTCCTCTCAGACACCCAGGGCCTGCACCATCTCCTCACCACGAGGGGCCCTCCTTCCACCACTCACTCTCCTCTCGGACATCTTATTGCACAGGTGTCAAACTGCCGGCCCTCCAGCTGTTGGGAAACTCAACTCCCCATCATGCATTTGTAGAATCTATAAACAGATGGGCATGATGGAAGTTGTATTACCCAACAGTGGAGGCTGAAGTTTTTGTGACACCCCTGTCTTATTGCCTGCACCGTCTCCTCACCATGAGGGGCCCTCCCACCACTCACTCTCCTCTCATACATCTAGTGCCTGCACCGTCTCCTCACCACGAGGGGCCCTCTCACCACTCACTCTCCTCTCGCACATCTAGTGCCTGCACCGTCTCCTCACCATGAGGGGCCCTCCCACCACTCGCTCTCCTCTCGGACATCCAGTGCCTGCACCGTCTCCTCACCACGAGGGGCCCTCCCACCACTCACTCTCCTCACAGACATCCAGGGCCTGCACCATCTCCTCACCATGACGGGCCCTCCCACCACTCACTCTCCTCTCGGACATCCAGTGCCTGCACCGTCTCCTCTATGGGCAGAGCTCGCTCATGTCTGTGGCAGACGCGCTCCACCGGCTTCTTCACTTTTCTCTCTCCACCTTCATGCTCCTCCAGGAAATCCATCATCTCAGAGTCGTCCACGTCGTAGCCCTGCAGGAAAATAGATGAGTGATGGCTGCCACCTGTAGGGGGAGCTACCAATCCTGGGCTAATGAGTGCCCGCTCACCCTGCTCAGCGTCACCCGCTTCCTGTGCAGCTCCGCACACCTGCACTCCGGGAACACTCTCTGCACAAGCTTCTTCACTGTGAAATAATCCACAGACTCTGTGTACACATGGCGGCGTAGCTCGTCCAGATCCTGCGACTACAAACATTACAGAGGCTTGATCATCAAACATGGACCCTAAACCCATCATATAATCCCACACTGACCATAATCCCATCATATCATCCCATCAAATAATGCAACACTGACCATAATCCCATCATATAATCCCATCAAATAATGCAACACTGACCATAATCCCATCATATGATCCCACTCTGACCCTAATCCCCATCAAATAATCCCACACTGACCCCCTCAAACAATCCCACACCGACCATAATCCCATAATATAATCCCAAACTGACCATAAACCCAGTTATATAATCCCACACTGACCCCCTCATACAATCCCTCACCGACCATAATCCCCTCATATGATCCCACACTGACCCCTTCATCCAATCCCACCATATGATCCCACACTGACCCCCTCATACAATCCCACTGACCATAATCCCATCATATGATCCCACACTGATCCCCTCATACAATCCCTCACTCTCCTACAATCCCCTCTAACACCCCAAACTATACAAACAATACCCCACTTACCTCCTGTGTATAATACCCCATACTATACAGACAGTACCCTACTTACCTCCTCTGTGTATACTACCCCATACTATACAGACAGTACTCCACTTACCTCCTCTGTGTAAAATACACCATACTATACAGACAGTACCCCACTTACCCCCTCTGGTAAAAATACACCCTACCCATACAGAAAAAGAACCCCCCCTTACCCCCCTCTGTGTATAAACCCCACACTAAACAGACAATACCCCACTTTTTCCCCCGTGTGTATAATACCCCCCAACCCCAAAAAGAACAGTACCCCACTTACCTCCTCTGTGTATAATACCCCCCAATACCCCAAACTATCAACAGAAACCCCCCCTTAACCCCCTCTGTGTATAATACCCTCTAATACCCCATACTATACAGACAGTACCCCACTTACCTCCTCTGTGTATAATACCCTCTTTAAAACCCCCTACTTAAAATAGGCCCCCTTCCCCCCTTAAACCCTTTTGTATAATAACCCCCTAATACCCCATACTCAACCGCCAACTCTCCCCCCCTTTTTTGGGAGGGGGGTCCCAAATAATTGGGGTCCCCCCCCCCCCCCCCTCCCGGGAAGTTTTGGGATTCCTCCCCCGGGCTTTCCCGAGCACGCTGGTGCCTAAATCTGGTGGCCCCGGGGCCCCCTGCTACAGGCGGTAAGCGGGCCCCAGCGGCCGCTCACCAGCCCGGGGCCCTGTCACTGTTTTCAGGGAGGAGGCAGGAGGGATTTGCTTTCCCCCCCTCCCCCCGTAAGTACAGGCCCGGGGCCGGGGTGCAGGGAGGAGGCAGGAGGGATCGCCCCTTTATGTACAGCGCCGCCGGGGGTGCGCTGTACCTACAGCCAAACGTCGCAGGGGGGTGGACGCGCGGGTGCTCTAACTTCCCCCCGCGACGCGAGGGAAAAATCGTCAGGAGCTGGCCGTTTCTGCAGGGAGGGCCGGTGAGGTTAATTTGGGTTTTATTTTTTATTTGTATTAGCTGTAGGGGGGGAACTACCCGGCTAAAAAGGGGGGGAACAAACCCGGCTAAAAATAAGGGGGGAACAAACCCGGGTACAAATAAGGGGCAACTACCTGGCTACAATAAGGGGGCAGCTAAACCCGCTAAATAAAGCGGGCAGCTACGTGGGTACCAAAAGGGGGGCAGCTAAACCCGGCTACTAAATCCGGGGAGCTTTCCTGGCTAAATAAAGCGGGGAGCTAAACCCGGCTAACAAAGGGGACATCAACCCGGGTAACAAAATTTGGGGGATCTACTTTTGGTACAAGGGGGGATCTACCTGGGCCCGTAAGGGGCACTAAAATGGTTTTGGGGGGGTACTACCGCCCATAAGGGCATCTACCTGCCTTTTTTTTCTAAAGCCATTTTTGCAGTTAGGTGGGGTTGGGGGGGTGGCCTTTTAAAAGGGGGGTGGCACAAAAAGAAAGATGGGCGTGTCCTCTTTCCCATCTTTCCCGCTTTTTTTTTCCCAAAAATTTTGGGAACAAAGGGCCCCTTAAATAAAAAAGCCCGTACCCCTCTGTTCTCCATGATGACATCATCATCAGAGAAGCCGGGGGTACCCCGGGAAACCTTGTTCTCTCAGGGGGCCCACTCACCTCGGGGTCCCCGGAAAGGTGACAAAAGGGCATCTTTGCCCCCTCCCCCCCCTCGCCCATCCCCTTTTAAAATAGCTCTCCCAAAATTTTTTGGGGATATTTTAAAAATGTATGATGCCCCTTACGTCAAAACCCTTTTCCAACCCATCCCCCAAAAACCACTGGGCCACGACTATCCGGGGAGCTGGCCCCCTCATGAATTGTTCGCACAAAGGGCCGCTCAGCAGAAGCAGGCCGCAAGGAAAAAGTCCGCCATTCCCCCTTCAGGGGAAAAACCAATCTTCTTCTTGGCTGCAATGAAAACTTATTATAAGAAGAAAGGGGAAAAAACCCCAATTGACGAATTGGGTGGTCCCACGGCCCCCAGAAAAGCCGACACCCGGGCCCCTCTGTAGAGTCCCCCCCCCTCCAACCCCCCCCCCCCCCTCCCCCCCCTTGGGAAACTTCTTTTTCCCGTCCGGTACCCCGCATCACCCTCCTCATCCTCTGCTGCTTTAGTCACAGTGACCCCCTGCAGGGGAAGGGGCAGCATGGGCCCCAAACCCCCCGCTGCGTCTCTTCTTCCTGGTACAAAAAAACATTATGGAGTTTCCCAAATTCCGAATCTTTCCTCCTTCAAGAGAGTGACGAGCGCCTTTAAAAAGAAAGAGAGACAGATTTTGGGAAAGAGCCCCCTAAAATGAAAAAGAACAGATTGGACGAGCCCCCTAAAGGGGGGAGAGGGGGGGGAGGGGGAGGGGAGGGGAGGGGGGGGGGGAGAGAGGGGGAGAGAGGGGGGGGGGGGGAGGAGGGGGAAGAGGGGGAGAAGGGGGGGGGAGAGAGGGGGAAGAGGGGGGGAGAGGGGGGGGAGAGGGGGAGAGGGGGGGGAGAAGGGGGGAGAGGGGGGGTGAGAAAAAGGGGGGAGAGGGGGAAAGGGGAGAGAGAGGAGGGGGAAGGGAGGGGAGAGAGGGGGAGAGGGGGGGGGGGGGTCTGGGGGGGTGGGGGGTTGGGGGGGGGAGGTTTGGGGGGTTTGGGGGGGGGAGGGGGGTTCCTTCCCCTTTTTTCTGTATTTTCCTTGTCCTCTTTTTCGCTTTTTTCTTTTTTTTCTTGTTTTTTTTTTGTTTTTTTTTTTTTTGTTTTTTTTTCTGTTTTTGGTTTGGGGGTTTTTTTTTTGGGTTTGGCTGTTGCCTTTTTTTTTTTTTTGGGTTTTTTGGGGGTTTGGTTTTTGTTGACCTTTTTTTTTTTTAAAAGGGGGCGGGGCGGTGGGGGGGGTTTTTTTTTTTTTTGGGCGGGAAACCCTTTTTGGGGGAAGGGTTTTTTCGGCCGAGGGCCCAAAAAAAAGGGGGGTTTCGTTCCATTGGCCTTTTTAAAATTTTTTTTTTTAAAAAAGAGGAAAATTTTGGGGTTTTTTTTTGGGGGGCCTTTTTTTTTCCCTCTTTTTTTGGGCCCCTTTTTTTCCGTGTTTTCCCACCGTTTTTTCCCCCCCCCTTCCCCTCCCTTTACCCATCCCCCCCTTTTCCCCCCCCCCGCTTCCTTTTCCCCCTTCCCCCCTTTTTTTTCGTTTCGCCCTTCCCTTTCTTCCCCTCTTCCCCCTTTTTCACCCCCTTCTCTCCCCTTTTCCCCCTTTCCCCCTCTCTTCTTTTTCACCCCCTTTTCCTTCCCCTTTTCTCTCTCTCCCTCTCCTTTCCTCCTCTTCCCCCCCTTTTTTTCCCCCTTTTTTCCTCCTTGGGGGCTTGCCTTTCTCCCCTCCCTCTCGCCCTCTTTTTTTACCCTCCGGTCGCCGGGCCCCTCTCCCCCTCTTTCCGTAACCCCCCTCGGGGCCCCTCTCCCTCCCTCCCTTTCCCCTTCCCCACCCTTCTCCTTTCCCCGCTCTCTCTCCCTCTCGGGGCCCCTTTTTCTTTTCCCCTCTTCCCCTCTTAAACCCCCTTCCCCTTTCCTTCCCCCTCTCCCCCGGTCTTTTCCCCTCTTCTTCCTTTTCTTTCCCCCCTTTTCTTCCCCCTCTCCGCTCTCCCCTCCCTCTCTTCCTCGCTCCCGTCTTCCCCCCCTTTCCCCCTCCTCCCACGGGTTTTTCTCTCCCCTTTTTCCTCCCTTCACCCTCTTCTCCTTTCCCCTCTCTCTCTCTTCCCCCCGGTCCCTCCCGCTTACCCCCGTCCCCTTCGCCCCTTCCTTCTTCCGCTTTTCCCCCCCTCGCCCCCGCCTCTCAAAACCCCCTCTTCCCGGGGCCCCCTCTTCCCCCCTCTCTTCCCTCTTCCCCCCCTGGGGCCCCTTCCTTTTTCGCGCTCTCCCCCTTTGCTTTGGACCCTCTCCCCCTTCCCCCCTCTCTCGCCGCTCCCTTCTTCTTCCTTCTTTCCCCCCTCGTTTTCCCCCCGTCTCTCCCTCCCTCCTTCCCCCTCGGACCCCCCTCCCCTCCTCCCTTCCTCTCCTCTCGCCCCCACTTCCCCCCTTCACCCTCTTGCCCCCGCCTCCCTCCTCCCGCCCTCCCCCGTCCTCCGGCCCCCCCCCTTTTCCCCTCCTCTCGCTCTCTCCCTCTCTTCCTCCCCCTCTTCTTTTTCCCTCCCTTTTCTCCCCGTCTCCCCCTTAACCCCCTCTCCTCTTCCCCTCTTCCCCTTCCCCCCTCTTCTCTTCCCTCCTCCTGCCTCTCTTTGCCCTCTTTTCCCCCCCTCTTTCTACTCCCCTCCCTTTTCCTCCTTCACCCTCTTTCGCCCTCCCTCGCTCGCTTCTTCCCGCGACTTTCCCCCCCCTCTTTCCCCCCTTCCCCTTTTCCCGCCCCTCCGCGTCGGCCCCATTCCCCCTTGGGGGAACAAAACCCGGGGCCGCTGGGGGGGAAGGGAAAGGGGCGGGTGGGCGGTAAAAATATATAAGAAGGGAAAATAGAGAAAAACGCCTTTTTAAACTAGGGAAGAGAGGGAGAGAGAAAAGGTACACCCCCTAAAGAGGGGGGTTTGAAGAAAAAAGACGTCCCGGCCCAAAAAAGGGGAAGAGAGAGGAGAAAGAGAGGAGGTTAAAAAAAGGAAAATAGAGTAAAAGGAGGCAAAAAAGGGAAAAAGGAAAAAGGGGAAAAAGGGGGGAGAAGAAAAACGGGAAAAGGGGGGGGAGCGGGAGAAGGGAAAGAAAAGAAGAGAAAAAAAGGGGGCGGACAGCGGCTAAAGAGGGAGAAAAGGGGAAAAGAGAAAAGAGGGAGGGAAACGGCGGCTAAAAGGAAAAGGAGAAAAAAGAAAGAAAGGGGCAAAAGGGGGGGGGGGTGGGGCGGGGCCCAAAGGGAAGGAAGAAAAGAGAGAGAAAAAGGGGGAGGGAAAAAAAGGGAAAAAAAAGGGAGAAAAAAAGGGGGGGCTGCTAAATAGGGAGGGAGAGGAGAGGAAAGAAAAAGCGGGTAAAAAAAAAGGGAAAAGTGCCGGTAAAAAGGGGAAAGGGGGGGGAGAAGGGGGGAAGGGGGGAGAGAAGAAGAGAGAGAGAGAGCGCTCCTACAAAAAACAAACCCCCCCCATGAACACAACCCCCAACAACCGCCCCATATACCCCACCCCCTGCAAACCCCCTCCCATTTTACCCTCCTCCCTGCTAAAAAAGCCCCCCATATTAATTTTCCGCTAAACCCCCCAAACCCCCCCCTCCCCCTATACTCACCCCCCCGCTAAAAACCCCCTCCCATATACCATCTTCAAACTTTAACCCCCCCTCCCCCTATACCCCCTCACCCCTGCTAACCGCCTCCCATATACGCTCACTCCTGCTAACCGCCTCCCATTTTAAATCTTTACCCCTACTAAAACCCCCCTTTCCCCTAAAACTCCCCACCCCTAAAAATAAAAACCCCCTTCCCCAAAAACTTTTCACCCCCACAAACCCCCCCTCCCATATACTCTCCCCCCCCCCTAAAAATAACCGCCTCCCATATACCCCTCACCCCCCTAACCCAACCGCCTTTCCCAAAAAATCTCCCCCCCTACTAACCGCCTCCCATATACTCTCACCCCTACTAACCATTTTCCCCCTATAAATCTCACCCCCCCAATTTTAACCACCTCCCCATATACTCCCCCACCAAACCCAAACCCCCCAAAAACCCCCCCCCATCACTCCCCCCTTTCAAAACCAACCCCCCCCCATATACTCACCCCTACTAACCACCCCCCATATACTCACCCCTACTAACCACCCCCCATATACTCACCCCTACTAACCACCCCCCCATATACTCACCCCGACAAAACCCCCCCCCCATAACTCACCCTCCCACTAACCAACCCACACACCCCTTACCCCACCCCCAAAAAAACCTCTTTCTAACCACCCCCCCCCTAAACTCCCTTCCCTACAACCACCCCCCAAAATACCCCCAACCCCCTCCTAAAACCCCCCCCCCCCCCATAAAAACCCCCCACCAACCCCCAACCAAACCCCCCATATAAAAATAAAACCCCACCCCAAATAACCCCCCCCCCAAACCCCCAAAACCCCCAACCTTTAACCCCCCCCCAATATACTCACCCCTACTAACCACCCCCCATATACTCACCCCTACTAACCACCCCCCCATAAAACCCCCCCCCCTCCCCCCCCTATACTCACCCCCCCAAATAAAACCCCCATCCAAAATACTCATCCCTTTTCTAAAAACCAAACCCCCCAAAACTCACCCCCAAATTGTTTTGGATGGGGAAAAAAAATTTATATTGTGGTAATTTCCTTTGGGGTCTCCCTGTTTAAAGTTTTTAAAATTAGTATAGAAACCCCGTATTTCCTTTTTATTAAAGGCATGAAAAAAACCCGCCTGTATAAATTTCCACACACACCCCTAATGGTTTAAACAAAATGGCCGCCACTAATATGCTTGTAAAAGTTAAACCCCCCGCATAATCCAAGATGGGGGGCCCCCCAAAGGGTACTAAAACCCCCAGCTTTTGGGCAAAATTTTCCCAGTTATAGGGGGTTTTGCCTTTAGCCAAGGAAATTTAAAAAAAATAGAGAATAAAAAGCTTTGGGGCCCCTTGATTTCTTCCATAAAACTCACCTGACCATTCCAAAAATATAAAACCCAAAAAAACCCGACATTTTGAGAATAAAAACAAACGTGTATTCACAGCTCAAAGGGATGTGGGTGTTTTTTTTTTTCCGTGCACCTTTATTTTATCCTAAAGGATAATTTGGAGGGAAACCCCCCCAAGGATGAAAAGCCCCTTTGAGGGGCCATCATATTAAGTGTACCCAAATCGTGGGGTAAGGGTTTTTGATCGGGTTAAAAAACCCAAACCCAAAACGGATTTATGCGCTCCCACCACCAGGGGCCCTAAAGACTTTGGTACCATTCTTTTCAAAGGCCCAGTATGAGGAAATTTTTAAAACTTTTTACTGGAACGGGCAGGGGGCTCTATGGTGGGGGGGTTGGGGCTCTTGTTAAATTTGGGTTGGTTGCAAGGTCATGACAGGGGGTGTGCACCTTTCTCTGGAACCCATGGATGTCCAATTCTCCTTGTGGGGATTTTCGTTTTTATGTGTATTGAATATTTTGGGAAACCCGCTGAATTTTAAGGCCAGTGGGGAAAGCGGTGTGATCAGCCCCCTGGGAAAGCGGGGGCCCCTTTTAAAAAGCCTCCCTGGGGGTTGCGCCGAGATGGGGGTCTCTTGGAGACCAACAGTGATTGAAGGACATCTTGTGGGAAAAAAATTCCCCGCTGGTGCCCCGCAGAGAATTGGGTCTTCTTGGTGAGAGAGGCCCCGAACAGCTTTGAAGTCAAACTCGGTGATATTTTATACGTGTGTTTGTGAGTGTCCTGTTGATGGGCAAAAGTTGGGTTTTTTTTTGGGGGGAAAAAAAAACAGTTAAAGAGTTTTGTATCCGAGTTTGGCCGGTGAACGTTTTCAAAATGGTTTTGAGAGAAATAAGAACCCGGGTCTTGTCCCAGACTTATGGTTTCCCTATTCAGCATTTAATTTCTTATTATGTTTTTTATTATTTTTAAAATTTGTCCCCCTCGCTTCCCTTTTTGGTGTGGGTATTTAGCTCCCCCCCCTCCTTCTACATTCTCCCATTTTTCTGTCTGACTGAAGCTCTGTATCCTCATTCTCTGCACCAACTCTGTAAAGTTATCATCTTTTCACCTACTACTTTGGTGTAAACTACAAGATTCTGCCTGGCATAATCTCCTGTTGCTTATTCATACTCGCCGGAGCAGTCGAGTTGTCGCTGTCTGACAAGATTCTGAAGTAAGTGCTTGCGGTTCAATACAGACTTCCATTACCACATGGGCCTGATGAATTTCTACACTTGCTGTCAGCGTATTGGAGTCAGAATAGTGAAAAGATGGTTTAGAAACACAGATAAGCTCACAACTTCAGCAGAGATTACCACATACAGCTGCAGTGTCGTGACAGTGACAAGCAAGCGTCAGGGTGCAGTGTGAAGAGCAGCTACAGCTCAAACACAGCTTCTAGCAAGATCATCCTATTCCTCCATCTTGTATTCTGTCTGTGTTACAACATGGCTGCAGGCAGCACCACTCACAGTGACCAGCTACAGCTGCAAGATGATAGGAATCCTACTCCACAACCTAGTGAGAGAGCAAGACGTCTAACTCACCCTACATGGAAGGTCAGAGAGAATCTTGAAAGCATAAAAAGTGAAATACTTTCTGAAGTTACTGATCAATGGGAAAAACTGCTTAGTTATATCTCCCACATCTCACAGGGTGCTTGTAATGAAACACTACTGGAAGAAGCCCTAGGACAACTCTCTGCAATGTATGAACACTATACCATTACAAGTTCCGATTACTGTGATGTTTTACAGAAGCTTAATACCCCAGATTCTCTACAAGAATTGCTCAGCTTCCAGCGCCTTAATATTGAACGTGAAAACCTGATATGTGAAACTAAGTCCAAATTAATGTCAAGAACCACACAACTGCAGGAAACATCATCCTGTGTTTCCAAATCTACTAAGCATTCCAAAAGATCATCTAAGTCACGATCTTCAAGATATTCTACGCTCAGTGAACAGCTCATAAGAGCACGTGCCGAAGCTGAGGCTACTAGAATACAGGCAGAGTTTGCACAGAAAAGGGCATTTATGGAAGCAGAAACAGCTCAGAAAAGGGCAGCTATGGAAGCAGAGAAAGCAGCTATGGAAGCAGAAACAGCTCAGAAAAGGGCAGCTATGGAAGCAGAGAAAGCAGCTATGGAAGCAGAAACAGCTCAGAAAAGGGCAGCTATGGAAGCAGAGAAAGCAGCTATGGAAGCAGAAACAGCTCAGAAAAGGGCAGCTATTGAAGCAGAGACAGCAGCTATGGAAGCAGAGACAGCTCAGAAAAGGGAAGCTATGGAAGCAGAGAAAACAGCTATGGAAGCAGAAACAGCTCAGAAAAGAGCAGCTATGGAAGCAGAGAAAGCAGCTATGGAAGCAGAAACAGCTCAGAAAAGGGCAGCTATGGAAGCAGAGAAAGCAGCTATGGAAGCAGAAACAGCTCAGAAAAGGGCAGCTATTGAAGCAGAGACAGCAGCTATGGAAGCAGAGACAGCCAGCAAAAGAGCCGAGAGGAAACTACTGGAAGAACAAGTGAACATGCACCGCATGGGCAGATTAAAGGTTCTAGAACAAGCAGCTAGTGGAAGAAGAAAGCAGCTATGTAAGTGCAGTAGACAGACCAGAAAAGCGGCACAAGAGACATGTGCAAGCCAAAACAGGAATTGTTCAGCATTCCTCCAATGCAAAAAGCACAGAAAGCAGATCCTGCATTCGAGTCAGTACAGCTAACCATGCGTACTCCTGTATCTTTGCAACATCACAAGCCCAAGGCCAAACACCTCTGGCAGCCTCAATACAAAGTACAAGGTCCAAACCAATATGCCAGCAAGTTGTCCAGCCCCTGACAACCATTCCGATCCAGCTTCACATATAATTGAATGTAAACCTGCTCTTACAATGAATGCCTATGCAGCTCCATATGTCCCTATGTCTCTTAATCAGACTACCACTAACAACATGATCAGCACTACTCAGCCTACAATTACCTGCCTGAAGTCAGAAAGGTCAGACATGTCAGAGTTTGCAAGGTTCATGGTCCGCCGTGATCTTACTAAAACAGGCCTCACCAGGTTTGATGACCGGCCTGAGAACTACAGATCCTGGAAATGTGCCTTTAGAACAGCAATTGATGATATTGGCATTACAGCTGCTGAAGAACTGGACCTGCTAGTCAGATGGCTCGGCCCGCAGTCTACAGAACGTGTCAAGAGACTCAGAGCTGTTCATATTGCAAATCCTGTGGCAGGCCTAGTAGCTGCTTGGGAGAGACTAGAACGGAGCTATGGCAGTCCTGAAGCCATAGAGAATGCTCTGTTTACACGGCTTCAAAGTTTCCCAAAAATATCTGGCAAAGACAACGAGAAATTCCAAGAACTCAGTGATCTACTCTTTGAGCTTCAGTTGGCCAAAGCAGACACTCACTTACCTGGCCTCAGTTACCTGGACACTGCTCGTGGGGTAAACCCAATAGTTTCCAAACTGCCATACAACATTCAAGAAAAGTGGACAGCCCTCGGGTCAAGATACAAAAGGGAGTACCACGTTTCCTTTCCTCCATTCTCCTACTTCTGTGAGTTCATAAAGAACATTGCAGAGTCCAAGAATGACCCAAGCTTCTTATACAGTGAGTCTGGCGGTCCTACTTCATCTCCTCCTAAGTATGACAGTCCACGCTCTAACTACAGGAATCGTAGAGGACCAGTATCAGTAAAAAAGACTGACGTTCTTCCTGCACCTACATCATCTCCGCAGAAGAGCAGTCAAGGTGAGAAAATTGAAAACCCAAATCGTCTATGCCCAATTCATAAGAAGCCACATCCTCTCAAGAAATGCATCGGCTTCAGAAAGAAACCGCAGAATCGGAGGAAGCCTGATCTCCGGCAGTCAGATTACCGGCGGACAACGCTAGTCCAAGTCACGCTCTTCACTCAACCGTGATGCGAAACGTGCAACACGGAGGCCCGCGGCCGGGACGGTACGCCAAGCGACTGCCGCACTGCTCAACTGAGCCACAGGTGGAGAAAATACCCCATCGCAGAGACCGGATCTGGGCGCGGAGCTGACGTGGCGCTCCCTAGACCGGGGCCCCCCCGCTCCATCCTTAATAGCAGGGCGGGGCCCATTTTTGAGCGGGGAACCCCCCTCTATTGTTGCACAGCGGGCTGATTCCCCCCCCGCCGAAAAAACTGAACTGGCCTTTTCCTTTAGCCTCCCCGGGCTGATACCCCCACCCCCTCATCTCATAAAAAGGTAAAGGACCTCCGGGGGGGATCCCCCCCTCTCCCCCTTCTTTTTTCCCTCCGCTTAAGGGGGGAAAAAAGGGTTCCGCTCTTCAACCCCCCCACGAGTTTATTTCAAAAGCCCCCTGGTACAAACCACAAAGGGCCCCTAAAAACTTCCCCCCTATTAAAGGACTTGACACAAGAAAAGGCCAATGCAAAGGAGCATTTAACCCTTTTATCTTTTTTCTGGCTGCTGTTTTGGCGGGAACAGCGGCCTTTTGAGGACGCATACTGCCCAAAACCAAACACGTCTGAAATAACCTTCTCCAACTGCCATGGAACCCCCTTTAAAAAACCAAAAAAGTCCCCAAAAACCCACCCAAACCATAAAGTGAACTTAAATAAACTGTGCAAGTCTCCTACTTTATACATCCTTTTTTTACCTGCTAGTGCTGCAATATCTTTTCAATTCAAAGCTCTAATCGGCTAGATTACAGCACCCCCTAGGGTCCTTCAGTACGTCCACAAACCCACTCTAAGTCAACTCTACCTTCACAAAAGGGAAAACGAGGAAGCTTCTCTATCGCACTTACCACGAGTGCATTGTAAACCAAACCCCAAAAGCAGGCATAACCCCCAATTTTGTCCCCTCTGTCCCCAACGTGCTCACCATCCCCCCTTGCCATGGCAAAGTGAAAAAATAACCACGAAGGGGCCCCGGGTCTAAACACCTCGCCGGCTGTCGTCTCTCTCCTTCCTCATCCAGAAGGGGAAAATTTTAAAAAACCCCCAAACCCCACTCCCCAAAAAACCCAGAAGAAATTTTTTAAATCCCCCCCTGTTCCATCTATTGTCACCAAGGCCGCATTAAAAGATAAAAAAAGCCGAAATCTGACTCTTCCAAATCTGCGCCATAGGGGGAAATAAAAGATTTTCCCTCAGCACTAATGACATCACGCCACCAATCTCTCTCCTCCACTACCCAGCATCTGAAAAACCTCGAAAGGGAAAGGCAAGTATGGGCAGGGGGTCTCCCCCTCATGACCCCATATTTCGAAAAACAAATCGTATGATCCAGGCATCCGTCAACCCGCTCTAACGCAGATAACAGCCAAATTCCCCAAAAGGGATCGCAGATCTTGAAACCGAGTTACCCCCTGTGGCCCACCATCACCGCTGCTGAAACGACATTTTCGAACAACCAGAACGCAACCATTATTCTAGGAAAAAGCTGGAAGTTTGGAGAACGGGAAAACGCCGAACAATTGGCTTTGTTGGCCTCCCTGAAAATGCACAGCAGCAGAGTTCCCCTTTTTGGGCCCAAGGACCCCGCATCCACTGAAGTAACCTCCCAAGGCCCCTCTCTACATCAAAAGAGCCCCCCCCTGGGCCCACCCGGACTGAGAGGGGCGAAAAGGGGCCGCGACAATTATGCGAGAACGCCAATTGGACTGTAAAAGAAATGGTTCAAAAAAGCCTACGCAGCCAGCGTTCACAAATGAATGGAAACTCGTACTCATCTTCCAGGGCCCAGCGACGAAACCCAAACGAAGAGCTTACCCCAAAATTGCCGACTGTTTTTAATTGAAGTTTCGCTTTTCAATTCCAACCCACCCATTTGCGGGTTACCACCGGGGCCCAAAAACGACCATTACGGAACCCGGACGAACCCCGACATCCCCCTTTTCCCCCATGAACCGGGCTGCCCAGTATTCTTAACCCCATTCTTGATGCGGTTAACCTTCTTAATTGCTAACATGCTAATCTTGTCTCACTTGTTTTTTTGTATGTTTATTGTTTCTTTATTTTTTTGTTGGTTCCCACGCCCGGGGAATGTGTCCTTCCCTTCAGGGGGGGGGTCGGCCACCTGGGGAGGTCTACCCGAGGGAACCACTCCCGTGGGACAGGGGACCCTAAAATCCCGATCTAGACCATGGCATCTACGCCTCCCCACGGGGAATAGGATAGTATACCTCTCCTACGCTGACAACCCCCCAACACCTCTAACACATCCATTCGTTTTTGCCACATGGAAGTCAGGGCTAAATACCCCAAAATTTCAAACGAAAAAAGTCCTCCTCATCAAAAGACTGGGGGGCGCCTCATGTTCCTACAGGAAACCACTGGGGGGGGAGGATCGGGGGATTTTTGAAGGCCCCTTGGCCGAGAGCCCCAAAAAGGGCTTCTTTACCCTCCAAGCCCCTGGAGGGGCGACTTTTTCCCCAACAATAGCCTCTCCATAACAATCCATGCTCACAGAGCCCCCTTGGGTACTTTCCCCCCTTTTGATGTTACTATCTGTGGAGGGCGCTATTTCCCCCCTAAACATTAGCCCCAAACCACCCCCAAACGCGGCTTCTACTCCCCCACCCCCAAACCCTTCTAGGGGAAACAGATATACCACTCCCTTCAGGGGGAGGAGCTTTAATACCCCAAAACCGGACTTGACAGATCGGCCCACCAAAAGGGAAAATTACCGCACCCTCTGTCATTTGCCCCTTTAAAACCATTTTCCTTTGCGCCCATTGGCGCACACAAAAACCTCTTGAAAAGATACACCCACCATTCCGCGGTTCATAAGAGTCACCCAGAATGTTTTTCTTCCTAAACACCGACCCGACTTTCATCCATACAAAGCCAAGATTGAAAACATCCTGATTTTTTCCCAGCTCCCGTGGTATTTGCCTCTCGGGAAGACTCCCCCCGCGTTCCTTTAATTGGAGATTTCCTTTACCTCCCCCACTCCAAAGACTTTAAAACTATCCCCTTCCGGGCCCCAATTTCCCAAAGACATCTGACTATTAGACAACACGACACCTACTGGGGGCATCAAAAAGCTGTGATGCGAGGAAATGTTTCCTATTTAGGTTTTAAGAAGAAGGAAACACCAAAAAATTTTCCACCCCTCAATGAGGATCTCCCCGAGCCCAAGGGGAAATATCCCACCCCCCCAGGAGAAAAAAACAAATCACCTCAACAAAATCCTCCTAAAAGTTCGCAAGGCCAAGCCAAATGGGGCATAGAAGCCCAACGGGAAAAATACTTTAATGGGGGGAAAAATCGGGCTCTACTACCAAAGGGAGGGAAAATCGGAAACAGGTCAAAACCCATTTCTCTCAAACCCCTCACTCAAACCCACACACAGAACTAACATGCAAAAATATTCACCCTTTTTTCCGATTTATAAAGACGCCCTAGACCCGCAGGAACCTGGTCTTTCCCCATGGGGGGAAATCTGCCGAAACCCCTCATCGGGGGTGTCTCACCCCAGAGGTGACATTTCAGAAAGGAGGTTCGCCATGGCTCGCCCGCCTCCCCCACCATAAAACACCAGGCCCCGAAGGACTGCCCTCGGAATACAAAAAACCCCCTAACCCCGGTTTTTATTACCCCCCCTAACTAATTTTTATCAATGGATTTTTTAAAGGCCACTAAACCCCTTAGACTTCTTTTAATCCCGAAACCCTTTCCTTCCCAAACCACAAAGGGACCTGACGCAGCCCCAATCCACGCCTATATCCCTCCTTAACCGGACTACAAAAATTTCCCAAAAAAATAGAGACGGCTAAAATTTATCATAAACCCCTTCTAACACCTTGATTAGGTTCTTCATAAAAACATTCCAGGTGGCATACGCACGGCGATAGCAGCCCGCCTAAAAAAAGACCCAACAACCACCTCCCGTGCTGGGGCTAGAGCCAAAAAGGGCCTTTGAACCCGTTATGGGAGGGTTCCTCAACACTACCCTACGCATCGTGGTTTGGGGAAAAAAACCTTTCACCTTCCTCAACACAACCAAAAATCCTCCTCCACTAATCTCATTGAATGGTCTTAACTCAACCCAATTCCCCTTCAAAGGGGGACCGCCAGGGTGCCCCCTTCCCCCCCCCTTTAAACCTCCAATGACCCACTTATTGTCACCTTTAAACCCTGACCCCATTCACCCCGGGTTAAGCTGGGCAACCCCGGAAATCAAAATATCAGATTTGCAGACGCCTGATGCTAATTCTCCCAAACCCCAAAGGTCGGTTACCACATTCTAACGGATTTTCCAAAAATATGGATCCGTCGGGGTTCAAGGTTAAACAAAAAACAAAACCGGGCTTTATTTTTAAGGGCAATCGACCCATCGTGGACAAATTTTTACCCCCTTTTAATGGCGAACCGATGACATACCGGGGGGCGTTTTACCGGGAAAACAACCTCCCCTTTTTCTAGAAAAATAAGACCCTTATTAGTCCCCCCGAGTCCCATTTAAAAAATTTGGGAAAAAACTCAATTATCTCCCCCGGGTAGAGCCAAAAATTATAAATAGTTAATTCCCCAAATTCTCTACATTTTTCAATCTCTCCCGATCACCCAAAACCCCAAAAATGTGAATGGTTTTGCTTTTTTTTTAGATTTTTGGAAACGCAACCCCGGTGCTTGGGGTTTTTTACCGACTAAAAAATGGGGGTATCAACTTCCCGAACATCCAGTTTAAACCTGCAACCCCCTTCGTGTAGGGGATGGTTTCAGCGAACACTCTACACTAAAAATTTTAAAAAGTCAGCAACGCACATAAAACCCCCCCTTGCTTTACCATGCCATACTCCACAACCCCAGCATTAAAAAAAACCCTTTATAACATAGGAAGGTGTGGAACAAGGGCAAGACAAATACAGGGTTAACCGGATTCACTCCCTCCTCCCCCCGGGGAATCCACTATTTAGGGGGGGTCGAGAGCTGGCGAATTCATCCCCTGGCGGGGGGGGGGAATTGAAAGAAGGCCATTTTAAAAGACCCAACGGGGAACCTTTCTCTTCAATGAAGCCAGCTAAAATTCGACCTTTTTGGCCCCCAATCATTTCCCAATTTCAACATGTAGCACATTTTGAAATCATAAGCACCTCAGGGCCCGGGTTGGGGTGACCCCAAATTGCACTAATTCATCACCCATATGTCCAAGGGCCAGGTCCACGCCACTATAACTCACTTCGCTCTCCACTGGATTTCACCACCAAACCTCAGGGCCTGACCTCCTGGACAACGCACATTAACTCCATATGTATAGGGACCCTAAATTCTCTTAAAATAGCAAAAATATACCCTCCATGCCTCTGGGAAATGGCATTTGTTTTGCCAAGGGGATAGGTTTCCCCCCACGGGGTTCTAATGGGTACTTCCTCCCCCCACCCCGTCCAAATCCCTCTCCACACGCTGACCCCACACACTGCTTTGGTCATGCCCCCCAAAATTCAGTCCTTTGGACCCGGATTCCTCATTTGTAAACCCCAAGCCTTTTCATTTCTGCCCCGCCCCGGAATTGGGGCATCTTTTGGGCCCCCTTCCGCCGAATCCCCCAGCCCCTCTAGTCCCCCTAAGAAGCTACTAAATTACCGCAGCAAAGGGAAAAAACCACTACACGCTGGTTCACCCTTCCCCCCCCCCCCAAAACAAATTTTTTCTAGGAACTTTCCCCCCTTATTTCAATGGGCTTGGGGTGGAAACTTCCCTAATAAAAGGGGAAAAGGAAAACAATTTTATCAGTTTGGAAAAACTTCATTATGACTTCCCACCCATTTTCGAAAACTCAAGCAATGTTTTTGGTTATACCTATTTGGGAACCCAAAAATCGGGGGAAAGGCCTAAAGGGGAAAAATTTCACCACAACGGTTTTCCGCACGCCAAACACAACGGAAAATCCCACCTTCCCGGGGGTGGCGACCCCCCCCCCCCCGCCCCCCCCCCCCGGGCTCCCTCCTTCCCTTTTTCCCCCTTCCCCTTTTTCTTTATTTTTCTTCAATGTTGTTCTAGTTTAACTCTAAATGGTCTTCTCCGGGTTTGGGGGGCGCCCTTCGAACACAGCCACCCACTCACAGGGGGTTTTATCTGCTCCCAAATAAAAAAACAACCTAGAGGCATGGGGTGTTGGATAGGGGAAAAAAAAATTTGAGGGGAATGTTCTCGGGGACACCCCGGATATTCTAGCCCCCCAAAACCCCATTCTTAGAAACCTTTTCCCGGGGGCCCCGGATCGTCCCGGGTGGTTGGCTGTGCTCTGGGAAACCCCCTTGCTGGGATTGCACCTGAGACAGCGTCCCATGATCGCCATAATTTTGAGACCCTCCTTTGATTCCAATCCCACACTGGGAACTTTGGTGTCATGATTTAGGCCACACTTAGTCCATGTTTTGGGAGACCTAGGGGCAAACCCCCAACATATTTGTAAGGGGAGGTCACCTATTTCGTGGTTTTCTCTGCAGTCCCCTCCCGGATTTGGGTATCCCCCCCGGGGGGCCCATACCTATCCGAGAGGACGGCCGCCCTGGGGAAAAACCCGAATGACAACCCGGGGGCGTGGTTTAGACTGGTTGTGGGGGGCCCCGGGTTTTGGCCCGGAGAACAATAGGATACCCTTTTCTTGACCTGGGCCACGGGGCCCCGGCCCCCGGGCCCCGGGGAAAAACCAGGGGGTAGTTGCGCTCGGTAACCACCCCTTTTGGGGATTACACGGCACCGCCAATATCTATGGATGAATTTTGACCGGGTTAAAAAGTTATTTTTTTTGAAACTGGGAATTAATTGTTGCCATGGCTCTGTGTAAAATTTATGCTCTCTATTTGTAAAAACCCTGGGAATTTTTTATTCATCATACCTGTAAGGGGGACCATTGTCCCTGTTAATGACCTTTTCCCTGGTTTTTAATTGTGTTTTACATTCAAAAAATTTTTTCAATAAAAACAGTTGGAAAAAAAAAAAAAAGCAAAAATTTATTAAAAGGCATTTAATGTGCGTGTTGACCATGGGCAAACTTCATCCATCTCAACAAGCACGACCACCTCCGTCACCGCGGTGGGGAAAGCTGGCGGGGAAAAAATTGGACCCCAAATGTAAATCCTACCACTGTATCTTTCCCATGACAAAGTTTGTTGAAGGTCTCATGACAAGTGTGTGCCAAAGATATGTCTTTCAAGTAATTCAAAGGGTCATCCGAAAGAGTCCTAAAGGTGTATGCCATATTGGTATCAAAAACCGGTCACTTGCAAGTTGAATCTTTGGTTTTTCAACCCTTTAAGGAGACACCTTCCCTTTACACTTTGGGGACCTGTAGTGGGGTCCGGGTCTTGGAAAGAGAGCAGCGGGGCTATGGTAGCTTCACTTGACAACAAGGTCAGGATACCCTTACCAACACTTGTTGAATGCAACCAAATACCATCTAATAGAGAGGAAATTCCTACTCCAGAAGTGGCTCTTCATCATACTCATCTAAGGTCTATAGTCACTGAAATACCTGCTCTTGACAAGAATGCAAACATCCTACTTCTGCTCGGCAGAGATTCTCCGGGTACACAAGGTACGCCAGGAAAATCAATGGACCTCATGATGCTCCATTTGCTCAACGCCTTGATTTAGGCTGGGTGATCATAGGAAACGTTTGCATAGACCAGATTAAGAAGCCCACTAAGATTTCCTCATTTAAAACCCATGTTTTACCAAATGGTCGTAGCACCCATTTTCAACCATGTCCATACCATTACTGGGTAAAAGAGAAACTCACTGGTAGTGACAGACCACATGATCTAGAAGATAACATTCCTTGTCCTGGGATGACAGTCTTGGATCAGCAGTCTTTAGTCTAACAAGTGCAGACAGCAAACTAGCACCTGCACGAGAAGACAAGGAATTTCTTAAGATTATGGAAAGGGAGTTTGCCCAAGATGACTCCAACAGCTGGGTAGCACCACTACCCTTTCGCACTCCAAGAGCAAAACTACCAAACAATCTACGGCAAGCAGTTGCTAGATTCTCTTCTTTAAAACACACCTTAAAGAGGAAACCAGAAATGTAGAAACATTATGTGGACTTTATGCAGAACATATTTGACAGGGACCATGCAGAACCTGCCACCCACTAGAGGAAAGAAGAATGCTGGTACCCTCCCATCTATTTGGCGTGTATCACCCTCGCAAACCTAACAAATTAGAGTTGTTTGATTCCAGAGCTCAGCATGAAGGCATTTCTCTCAACAACCTGCTCCTCACCGGGCCCAATCTCAACAACAGTCTCCTAGGAGTGCTAATCCGCTTCCGTCAAGAACCTGTTGCAGTAATGGCTGACATACAGCAAATGTTTCACTGCTTCATCGTGAGGGAAGACCACAGGAACTACCTTAGATTCCTATGGCACAAGGACAATAACATCAACAGTGAAGTCAGAGACTACCGGATGAAGGTACATGTCTTTTGCAACACCCCTTCTCCTGCCGTAGCAATCTATGGATTGAGAAGAACCGCCCAAGCAGGAGAGAAGGAGTTTGGATCCGACACTCGTCAGTTTGTTGAGAAAAACTTTTATGTGGATGATGGACTTAAATCCTTCCCTACCAGCAAAGAAGCAATTGATCTCCTCACCAGAACACAGGAAATGCTGTCTAGTGCAAACCTCAGACTTCACAAGATCATCTCTAACAGTCCAGAGGTAATGGATGCATTTCCCTTGGTTGACCATGCTACCAATTTAAAGGACCTTAATCTTGGCTCTGATTCCTCTCCCATTCAGTGCAGGCTAGGTTTACTGTGGGACATCAACAAAGACATGTTTACATTCCAAGTGTCACCCTGTGACAAACCTTTCACTAAGCAGGGTACCTTGTCTGTTGTTAACAGTGTCTATGACCCTCTTGAATTCATAGCTCCAATCACCATTCTTGCTGCTGTTAGGAAAGAAGTTCATGTCTTCTCGGATGCATCCATGGAAGCCATAGCTGCAGTAGCCTATCTGAGGGTGTCTGGAGAGGACAGCAAGCCACACTGTGGATTTCTCCTAGGTAAAGCCAAGCTAGTTCCAAACCCTGCGCATTCTGTTCCAAGACTCTAACATTGCGCAGCTGTCCTAGCAGTAGAAATTGCTGAAGTTATAAAGGATGAAATGGACATTACTACTGGTTCATTTACTTTCTATACAGACAGCAAGGTTGTACTTGGATACATATACAACCAGACAAAGCAATTTTATGTGTACATTAGCAACAGAGTGGAACGCATCAGAAGCTTCTCCGCCCCTGAACAGTGGCATTACATCCCTACTGACTTCAATCCAGCTGACCGTGGAACAAAATGTGCCCCTGCCTCAGGTCTTATTGATCACATGTGGGTGACTCCTCCGAGTTTCTTGTTTCAGGACTCTGGTTCACTACCCACTGAAGCCAGTTATGATTTGGTGGAACCCGAGTCTGACAAGGAGATTCGGCCAACAAGTTCTACGCTCTATACCACAGTGGTTCCTAAACTAAGGCTCAAGACACACCGCTTTGAACGTTTCTCACAATGGTCATCTCTTGTACGAGCCATTGCTTCTTTAATCCACATTGCTCAATCTTTCGCAAAGCACAGATCATCCGGGTGCCATGGCTGGCACATCTGTAAGGATCACCCTTCAGTTGCAGATATCGAACTTGCAGAAGAGGTCATCATCCGGTGTGTACAGCAAGAAGCTTACTATCTGGAGATTCACAACATCACAAAGGGTGTTGATTTGCCAAAGACCAGCACACTTTTCAAACTGAATCCAGCAATAGATAATCACAAACTGCTAAGAGTGGGTGGACGAATAAGCAAATCTGATCTGTGCAGCAAGGAACGGAACCCTGTCATCATACCTGGTCAGAACCATATTGCCACATTGTTGATTCGACACCATCATGAGCAAGTCCAGCAAGGTAGGCAGTTTACCCGAAGGTTGCTATCCGCTCAGCAGGCCTGTGGATTGTAGGATTTAAAAGATGTGTCTCTTCAGTACTTCATAAATGTGTTAAGTGCCATAAGTTAAGAGGGAGACATGAACAGCAACAAATGGCGAATCTCCCAACAGAACGTTTGAGCACAGATCCACCCTTTACTTATGTTGGAGTAGACGTCTTTGGGCCATGGTTGGTCATTACACGCAAGACTCGTGGTGGAGCTGCAAACAGCAAAAGGTGGGCCGTGTTATTTACCTGCCTCAGCACTCGGGCAGTACACATTGAAGTGATCGAATCAATGGATTCCTCCTGCTTTATAAATGCCCTTCGAAGATTCTTCTCCATACGAGGACCTGCCAAGCAACTGAGATCCGACTGTGGCACAAACTTCATTGGAGCATGTAAAGAGCTGCAACTTGATGATTTCTTGTCCAACAATGGATGCACTTGGGTGTTCAACCCCCCACATTCATCTCACATGGGAGGATCTTGGGAACGCATGATTGGAATTGCACGCAAGATTCTAGACTCAATGTTTTTGGATCACAAGTTTCCTCTAACCCATGAGACTTTGGTTACCTTTCTTGCAGAAGTGTCAGCAATAATAAATGCAAGACCACTCATTCCAGTATCTTCGGACCCTGATTGTCCAACCATTCTAACACCAGCCACACTCCTTACACAGAAGATTGGGACTGTTCCAGTTCCCCCAGGCACTTTTGACTGCAGCAACATCTACAGACGTCAGTGGAAACAGGTACAACACCTTTCTAATGTATTCTGGGGCCGCTGGAAGTCGGAGTATCTCCACATGCTGCAAAACCGTCACAAGTGGCAGACGTCAAAACCTAACATCCAGGTTGGTGACCTTGTTCTCCTAAAGGATAAAGATGTTCATCGTAATGAGTGGCCTATGGGTCTCATCACCAAAGTTCTGCCCAGCGACGATGGAAAGACTCGCAAAGTGGAGGTTAAGGTGACTAAAGGAGGTTCAACACGTATTTTCTTCCGTCCAATCACTGAACTGGTTCTTCTCCTTGCCAAGAAAGCTGACACCTGAAGAAGGAAGTGTACTATCAGGAACTGTCAGTTGGACCATTCCTATAACACGTACCACTGGATTTACCATGGGTTGGTGGAAGTGTTGGCATGTTGCGGCTTCCCCAATCCGAAGATGGGTTTCCCATTGGATTACTTCCATCGGAATGTACTGTTACAGATTATTATCTAGACTTTAACTGTTGATATTTTGCATGTTTTTCTCTTTCTTACAGGTTCAGAGAACATTTTTTATATTGTATTATAGTGAAATCTAAAGATTTCAGACGGGGAGTGTCATGTCCCACGACTTCATGGTTCATAATCAGTATTGCAATTTCTATTACTGCTTTGTATTTTTCTTAAGTTTGTCCCTCTCGTCTTCCTGTATGTGTGCTCTGAGGTATTCAGCTCCTCCCTCCTTCTAGCATTTTCCATCCTTTCTGTCTCACTCAAGCACTGTATCCTCATTCTCTGCATCAGCTCTGTAAATTTATCATCTCTTCACCTAATACTTTGGTGTAAACTACAAGATTCAGCCTGGAATAAACTTCTGTTGGTTCTTCATACATGCCGGAGCAGTTGAGTTGTCGCTGTCTGACAAGATTCTGAAGTAAGATTACAGTTTAATACAGACTTCCATTACCACATGGGCCTGATGAAGTTCACACTTGCTGTCAGCGTATTGGAGTCAGAATAAGAACTTCAGATCTGAGTCTCCTCGTAGGATTCCTAAGCAGGAGTAAGTTCAGGACAGAGTCAGGCAGTTGTTTTACTACAGTGGGGCAGCGAGGCTCGAGACGAGGGGAGGGCAGAACACCCAAGCAGCTAGTGGGAGATAGACAGGGTGGGAGCCAAACACGCAGAATGAAGGATCTGATGAAAGTGGCCGAGATGGCTCCGTCTGGCAGGCTGCAGCCTGAACAAGGGAGAACATGTATTGTGTAAAAACCAGGGAAGCTGAAGGACTTGAGGTTATTGCAAGCAGCAGAAGCCTGGTTTAAGACTGCAGAAAGCATTTACGAAGAAGGGTGGACAGAGGAGGAACAGCCAAAAAAGGAAGGCGTTGTGCATATGTATCATAAGCCTACTGATGCATGCAAGACAATGGTGAATACTGTGCTAACGCCCTATAATGGTGGATGGACTTGTCCTGGGGGTGGAGAGCAATATCAGGGGTGTAAAGAGAACTGTTGCAACAATGGGGAACCACAATCCAAGGACGGCCCATCTGCGTCACAAGCCACCCTGCCCACTGCAGCCTAGCCTACTGCTCCAGCCCTGCCCATTACGCCCAGCCTACCGAAACCTTTGGTGCCACTGCCCGACCCTTCCATGTCACTTCCACCTCCAGCAACGCCTACTGCTCCCATCTTGCCCAATCTACCAGAACCTCTGATGTCACATCCTCTTCCTTCTGGGTTACTGCCCACCCCTTCCAGGGTCAACACTTCCGGGATAAGATGGCATCTTTATATCCGATCATGGATGCAGATACTGGGAATATTTGGCGACCAGACACAACAAGCCCTAAAGTGGAGAACCTCATGGTACTGGGAGCAGGAGATGATCTGCACGGCACTGTGGGGGGAGGCTCCAACAGCACGAGGATGATAAAACAGGAGGAGGAACAGCAATAGCCATAAACAGGTCGGGGGAATCGTTGTCGCCGCGCAGGAAGCACCCACGGTCCACCGTACAGCACCCCCCAGGAATTACTGGGGGAGTATCATTGAACCCGTGGGAGAGGATAGGAATAGAAGGGCAGACCCCCTGATTTTACAGGCCCACTGCAAGGGGATGGGGCGAAGGCCCAACATTATTAAAAATTTGCCCCCCCCCCAAGCGTCTTTCCTAAAAAGATTGAACCCTGCCATCATGAGAAACATCTATGCCCTTTCAGGGAGATAGTACAGATCTGCAAAACACAAGCAACAAGGAAAGATTTTTGGTCGTGTGCGCGATAAAAGCAGGGGATCAGACTGGGCCTTTTTGGGCCAAAACCCTCCCAAAGCCCCAGATATGGTGAGATCTTCCAAGTGGAATTTTTAACACTGAAAAAAAAGGGCCATAGACAACTCTCACACCAAGGCTGACGGTGACTGACACACCGCATAAGGGGGGAAAAGAAATACCATGCCGGGATGACTAAAATTTGTTTTCGGATTGGGTTCCCCCTTTTGAGAAACCACATGCTGGAGCGACCATGCCTTCGCTGATGGCCTGCGGGAAAAACCCATAAAGAAACAGCTGAGAAGGTCGGCCGGGGAGTACAAAGACCTACAATAAAAAGGGTGCTTCTGGGGGAGAAAGGTATTGGAATAATCTGTCGAGGATCGTGAAAACAAATCTTCCTTTGATGGTGGCCGAAGAACGTGGGGAAACCCCTGGACCTACAGCAAGCCCACCGCCTACTTGCTTCAACTGCCACAGACCAGGACACTTTAAAAGGGACTCGGGGACCCCTGCAGGCAAAAAAGGGGGGAACACCATCCGACATGCAACCCGCCCTGTGCCTGCCATTTTCCCTGAACCCCAAGCCCCCATAGGACATGGGCAAGCCGGTATTCACCCCTATTTTCACCAACACTACTAGGGGATGTTCTGCAATCAAGGATCCACCTCCACAGGACCCAGTACCAACCAAATTAATGTGGAAGGGAACCCAACTCCATTCCTAGTGGATACCGGTGCAGCCAGAAGTGTAATCAACCGTTGTGATGTCAACCCTAATTTCCTGTCCAGAATAGAAGTCTCCTGTGTGGATGGAGTACCAAGGAGGAATCGACTCACAGTCACATTTGTGGTCATTCCGTACCCTGCCTTAATTCTGCTATCAGAATTCGTTGTTTCTGACACCTGTCCAGTAAATCTTCTGGGAACTGACATTCTATCAAAAATCCATGCCAAGATACATTTCCACAAGAATGGTCGCATCTCTCTACTATCTGACCTAACGGATGAGAGGACATGGCTACTACTCTCCTCAACTCACCACGTGGAACCTCTTCCAGGCCAGGAGATACCACAAGCAGTTTTGGATCGCATTCCATCTCACCCATGAGCCACTGAGCCCGAAGATACTGGAAGTCTAAATGTCCCTCGGGTGACAGTATAGCTGAAACCTGGAGCACAGCCACCAAGGAAGCCACAATACCCGCTCTCAGAGGCAATCTTCAAGCACATAAAGGAGCTTCTTCAGAACGGAGCCATAGTGAAGTGTACTTCCAAATGCAACATGCCTCTCTTCCCTGTGAAGAAGAAGGTGGCAAAAGGCCAGCCACCCCAGTTTCGTAAGGTCCAGGACCTCAGAGCGGTCAACGAGGCCACCATCTTGGAGACCCCCATCGTACAAAATCCTTATACTCTACTGTCCAATGTGCCTCCAGACTCAAAATACTTCAGTTATTGATCTGGCGAATGCCTATTTAAGCGTTCCCCTTGATCCTGCGTATCAATATCTCTTCGCCTTCACTCATGAGTCCATCCAGTATACTGGGGCGGTTTTACCACAAGGGGCACAGAACAGCCCTATAGAATTTTCCAAGGCTATGTCTTCTGTACTATAAGAATGGAAAGACTTGCATCCTGTGTGGATTGTCCTTCAATACATGGATGAACTGTTTCTATGCGCAGATACCCTTCTGATGGCAGAGGAAGCCTCTGAATCACTCCTACTGTTTTTGGCAGAACAGGGTTGCAAAGTTTCTCTTTAAAAAGTCCAATGGTGTCAAGAGCGAGTGACATTTCTAGGACACTGCCTTTCTCATCAAGCAAGACACTTCACAACTGAGAGGAAGAAGGCAATACAAGAGATTCAAGTACCCAAAAGGTGCCAAGCAGCTCCAGACATTCCTTGGTCTAATCTCCTACTGTCGCTCTTGGATTTCAGGTGCATCCACTCTCATGCAGTCCTTGTTTGAGGCAGTGAAGACTACCCCCTTCCACCTTGATGAAGGTGCTTTGGAGTCCTTTCAGAAACTGAAAGCATCCATTGCCAGTGCCCCTGCACTAGGCATCCCGGACTACCAGAAGACCTTTAAGCTCTTTGTATCGGAGAGGGAAGGACATGCCCTGGGAGTTTTAGCACAGGCCCATGGAGGCCGAAACAGACCAATTGGATACTACTCTCCAAGGCTTGACCCAGTTGCACAGGGAGGACCTTCCTGTTTACGTGCTGTATTTGCAGCCCAGGTGCTGCTGGATAAGACAGCGGATATCATACTCGGACACTCCCTCATCCTGTTGGCGCCTCATGACATCTCTGCCATTCTGAATCAGACACAGCCTAAGCACATGTCTGCAGCTCGACATCTGAGCCTCCAATGTTCTCTCCTCATACCGGACAATGTAACGCTCATGAGATGCAACATACTCAATCCAGCTACACTCCTTCCACTTTCAAGAGAAGATAGTGGAATGGAGGAGGGGGGAGAGGCAGATGAGGACACCCATCACTGCTTTGAAGGGATGCAGATGGAGACATCCCATCTACCATCTGTCTCAGAAGAACCACTCACAAACCCAGAATATGTCATCTATGTGGATGGATCCAGATTTGCAGACGAAACAAGGCTGCTATCACACAGAATATGCAGTTACAATGGTGGATGCAGTATTGGTGGCAAAAAGTTTACCCTCCCACAAGTCAGCACAAGAAGCAGAACTGGAAGCCTTAAACACAGCCTGCAGACTGGCCAAGGAGACAGCCAACATCAACACAGACTTCAGATATGCCTATGGAGTGCCGCATGATTTTGGCCCCATCTGGAAGTCACGAGGATTCCGGACAGCAGCAGGGACTCCAGTCAAGCATGAGAAAGCCATCAGAGAGCTCAAGGATGCGCTCCTGCTGCCTGACAAGGTTGCCGTCTTGAAAGTGAAGGCACATGGGAAACTCAACATTGAGGAGGCAAAAGGAAACTACAGGGCTAACAAAGCGGCAATAGAAGCGGCCATAAAGAATGCACCCACTATGGTCACACAAGAGGCAACAACCACAGATCCTCCATCCAAGCGTCTGCTGTACAAACTGCAACAGCAAGCAGCGGATGCAGAAAAAGGAACTTAGAAGAAGAAAGGAGCTAAAGACGGATTGATTGACAAGTACTACCTAGCACCAGGAATCTCCACACGCACGGACTCCTTCATCAGAGCTTGTGTCACCTGTGCTGAGTGCAAGCCCAGGAAGCCAATAAAAGTACCATCCGAACCAGCCTCTCCATCATTTCCAGAAGATCCAGATTGACCACATACAGATGCCCAAGTCAGGAAGATACGAATATGCCCTCGTCATTGTGGATATGTTTTCAGGATGGCCAGAAGCGTTCCCTGTGGCCGACATCACAGCAAAGACAACGGCCAAGAAGCTGCTCACAGAAGTTGTGTGCCGATATGGAGTACCAGAAGTGATTGAGAGTGACCAGGGACCAGCGTTCACAGCCACCCTGATGATGGACAGCATTGGGAAGTACTCTAGCTCTGCACACCCCGTACCATCCATAAAGCAGTGGGAAAATGGAGAGAATGAACGGAACCCTGAAATCCAGAATGCTCAAAGCTACAAGAGAAACCAGCATGCCCAGGCCAGCCAGCCTGCCCATAGCCTTGTTTAGTGTCAGGTACACGGCCCGGGGACAGTTAGCTCTCTCGCCCTATGAGATCCTGTTTGGCAGTGCCCCAAGGTTAGGTGCATCTTTTCCCCAGCAGCTGCAGCTACAGAATGATGATATGACTTCTTATGTGACTGCCTTTGCTAAAGAGTTGTCTCTTATACATTCTTCTCTTCCAGACTCAGACGTTGCTGCCCATAAACTACAGCCTAGAGATTGGGTCTACGTGAAGAAGTTCGTGCTTAAAACCCTAGAGTTGAGGTATGAGTGGCCTTACCAAGTCCTGCTGACCACTGCTTGCAGCCTGTAAGATCACTCCAGCCCCCGGAGATGAAGCGGAAGCTGCTCCTACTGATATTAAGTAGCTATGTTGCCTTAACCCTTGATCAGAACCCATCAGTGGCCATTACCAAGGAGAGAGGGATGGTCACCCTTTGGTTTAACTCATCCAGTGCTCATGTGGCCACATATTCCTTTGATTTTTATGATGTACTATGTTGTCCCGAGGTTCCTATACAGTGCAACATCTACAATGAACAATCCTCCACTGCACGGTGCATATACTTGTGTGTGACTGATGAGTACTGGGGACGCTCCTGCTACTACTGGGGTGCTGTGGGATGGAACACAGGGGAAGACTGGGGGTACAGACCACAGATTGCCTTGAACAGGAAAGATAAATAATTTGGAACCTGCCAAGAACAGGGAATACCAGGTGAAAGCAAACCCCTAACCTTATCCATTAAAAACCCTCAGGAGACTGATGAAGGCATATATGTTCTGGGAGACTACATACGAGGGGGGGGGATGTGGATGAACGCATTCCCACCATGATGAACAGCCGCCCACAGCCCGGCGCCTATGCCGAACAGCCTCCAACAGCCCGGCGCCTATGCCGAACAGCCGCCAACAGCCCGGCGCCTATGCCGAACAGCCGCCCACAGCCCGGCGCCTATGCCGAACAGCCCGGCGCCTATGCCGAAAAAGCCGCCAACAGGCCGGCGCCTATGCCGAAACAGCCGCCCACAGGCGGCGCCTATGCCGAACAGCCGCCCACAGCCCGGCGCCTATGCCGAACAGCCGCCCACAGCCCGGCGCCTATGCCGAACAGCCGCCCACAGCCCGGCGCCTATGCCGAACAGCCGCCCACAGCCCGGCGCCTATGCCGAACAGCCGCCCACAGCCCGGCGCCTATGCCGAACAGCCGCCCACAGGCCGGCTCCTATGCCGAACAGCCGCCCACAGGCCGGCGCCTATGCCGCACAGCCGCCCACAGGCCGGCTCCTATGCCGAACAGCCGCCCACAGGCCGGCTCCTATGCCGAACAGCCGCCCACAGGCCGGCTCCTATGCCGAACAGCCGCCCACAGGCCGGCTCCTATGCCGAACAGCCGCCCACAGGGCCCGGCTCCTATTTCCGAACAGCCGCCCACAGGCCGGCTCCTATGCCGAACAGCCGCCCACAGGCCGGCTCCTATGCCGAACAGCCGCCCACAGGCCCGGCTCCTATGCCGAACAGCCGCCCACAGCCCGGCTCCTATGCCGAACAGCCGCCCACAGCCCGGCTCCTATGCCGAACAGCCGCCCCACAGCCCGGCTCCTATGCCGAACAGCCGCCCACAGCCCGGCTCCTATGCCGAACAGCCGCCCACAGCCCGGCTCCTATGCCGAACAGCCGCCCACCGCCCGGCTCCGAGGCCTAACAGCCGCCCACAGCCCGGCTCCTATGCCGAACAGCCGCCCACAGCCCGGCTCCTATGCCGAACAGCCGCCCACAGCCCGGCTCCTATGCCGAACAGCCGCCCACAGCCCGGCTCCTATGACGAACAGCCGCCCACAGCCCGGCTCCTATGACGAACAGCCGCCCACAGCCTGGGTCCTATGATGACGTGGACACTACCTCACTCTTTGGACCCTTTCCACAACATGTGCCTGGCCGAGAGAGCGAGGGAGAGATTAAAATGAGACCGGGGCGTGGCTTGGAGAGCTCAGTGGATGGCCGCATATTGCAAGAGCTCCGCTACCAAGCCGCCCAAAACAGCTATTTATACCGCTTCATCGGCACCCTAGATGGGGAGAAGTCGCTTCAGAGCACCCAGGAGAACTCCCACTGCTATCCAGACGCCTCTGGTCCCTGGTTCGGGCATAGAGCGTTTTATAACCAGAAGCGCGGGAAGCTGCGGTGGTACAGGAGCCCCGGCGCCATCTTTACACAGTGCCAGTCAGCACTCCACCGGGGGACTGAAGAGATCCTGGCGCCTCTCAACGGACACCTCAGCTTCACTACCGCCCGCCGCACG